>DWJN01001508.1:0-17742 GCA_018248895.1 Carystus phorcus
GTAGTTCCTGAGATTAGCCCGTTCAAACAATCAAACAAACAAACAAACTCTTCAGCTTTATATATTAAGTATAAGATACAACAAACTATCGACACTTACGTAAGAGCAGTTGCTTTAAAAAGTCCGTATTCCGTTTCAACTTAAATTGCCGTAATTATTTAATTTGTGATCATATGATATATTATGTCGTTGAGAATAACGCGTCGTACAATACCTTTCAGACCTTATTAGGGGACGGTGGCCAACAAAAAATAATCGTCACCACGCCTCCGGCCTCCCAGCAAATTTTTGTGTTTCTGTGAGAATCTCTACATAGTAAAAAACAACGTCGCTTTCTCTGTCCTATGGAGCCCTGAAGGATGTTTTCGCACCATTACAACTTTAATTGTAATCACTCTTCACGTAACATATAATCGTAAAACGTCACGCGTATCATGTTTTACGATCATTTTACTGGTAATTCGAGAGCCCGGTAAAGAGTAAGGACGTGGGCTACAGTGTATTTTCAACTGTCAATAACACCAGCGGAAGTACCAGTATATATAAGATTAGCGAATGTTATTACTGGTATTATTTTTGTCTTTTCTTGAAGCCCTTCTGGCTGGATACCATTTTCTTACTTTAGTCAGCCGTCAAACGATTCGTCGTGTTCCGCCTGTCCAAGTTTATTTATTAGTTTTCTTTATAGGCAACGCATCAGTGACGCATCGGTGTTTTTGATGTACATTGACGGAGTTCATTCTCTCCGTTACTTTATATTTGCTGCATGTCAATGACCTGCTCTTGTTTGGTGTATACATATGGGTACATTGACAACAGCACTGTAGTGGAGCCATATCTTCCAAGTGCTCGGGCCAGTAAGGATGAGATACAGTCGGAAAGAGAGGCCATGGTGGGATATTTGAATCGTACACTTCGAGCTGTGTCCAAATTGAGCGATGCCAATCTTGTGGTAACCGTGGCTCCTACTTACCAGAATGTATCTTTGGAATGCACTGACCATTTTCAATTGTTGGAAGTTGAAGTTGAAGGTTCTGACCATGTGTAGAATACTGCTGTCACTGCCGTCAAATACCACCTACCTGCCTTGTATTCATCGGTTGGATACATAAAAAATATTATTCATGGGCAGTTACAGGAAACCGTTCACGTCAATAGAGACACGTTTTTCTCAGGAATAAGTCTCAATACAGTTTAGAAGACACAAGGCAATGTTTTACGAAAAATAAAATGATGTTGCCCTAGGACATCAGTAACTAACCTTAAGTATATTACCGATAAAGAGCAGTTAAAAAAATGCGGGGACTACTACCAATCCTATGGCGCTGCGACCACAAAGTAAAAACCATTTCCCCCCGACAACAACATTGAAGGTCGTGCTGTGATAATGATACGGAGTAGGTACATTAGGGTGGCCGTAATTTAGTAGGTCGCGTGTGGGACAATCTCAAATGTACTTTTCAAAGATTAAAATGTAGCACTTCGCGGACCCTCCGTAATCCAAACGGATACGATGGATGAAAAAGGTTCATTTCAGACTTAATCCCATAAGTAATCGTATTACGTATGGCATTACTTAAATAAATAAGTATTTTTAAAAACAACGGGTACTTTCCATTTATTCTTAGTTTTCAACATGAAGGGCTGTAAGTAGTTTCGATTGGAAGCGTGATCCGTCCTTAGTGCATTCTTCTAACCAATAGACGAGACGATGGAATCCGGTAGGCCCACTTTTTTATTATTATAAGGCGTGTGGTCCATACTCGACGCAGGGGCGGCTCTAGCTCGTGCAATGAAGTGAGATAAAGTTTATTTCCAGTTGAAACAAAATGTTCGACAAAAAACCCGCCCATAGGGCGCTCGCGTTTGATAACTGCCGCTACCACGCTGGCTGGCCGCTTCTGTCATATCATTGTTGTACCATGAAGGTCCAAGACGATGCTCTTAGCCGTGCATTGCGGCGACGCCCGTGTGCATTGCACACCCTGCACTATAGGTTAAGCCGCCCCTAACTCGACGTATGCTTACGAAGGGATGGATATCAAATGGTGAAATAGAATTAATTCCTCTAATTCCTAAAATCATTTTATATTATATAGTGTATCCCATAAAACAACTTTGCGCCTATATCTGAGACTGGAGATTAGGGTTAAGGAGGCTAAGCACAATGCTGCTCTAATGAGGATCGGTGAAGGAGTTAGTGGCCAACACAAGGCTCGGAAGTTTTTTGTGATTCAATAGCTTCTTTTATGGTTTTTTGAACTGCAATAAAAAGTCATATTTGGTGACAGGCTTACTGAAACACTTTGACTCGTGTATACGCCTACATAATTCATATTTATTTGAAGTATAATATTTCAAGTATAATTACGGTCGCCTAGCAAACTCCATACATAGATAAATAAAAATATAAATAGATAAGTTATAAAGTCAGTTGGAACCAATCAAATGAAACTAGTCTTTGAACTTCAGCAACCATTGAATTGTATATAATTTTTGTAATAACATTTTCATTTGTATCAAATAATATGTATAACACTTATAGTGTTTACTTCTTTGATGTCAATGGAAGGCACCACGTATTGACTTAATTGTTCAAAAAGTTCGCCAAGGACAGGATGGTGACCAAATCTATCGAGACACTTACCGTTTACGTGCACATTGTATGGTCGATAATATGAACACAAAATAGAAACACAATAAATAAATAATTACATTTTTCGTTGTTCCTACTAATTACTACATGAAATTGTATACCAATAGAAAAAGCGCTCGTCCTCATCTTTTATAATACGCTCTGCATAACGTGTCCTCGTCGGTGTTCTCATCCGATTATAATATGAGCGTCTTCTAAGCAAGAATGAATAGGCTCTCACTAGGTTACTGCTCTTTACCCTACGTCTTCACTTACCGGCGCGGCGGCGGTGGAATTATAGTTTAAATATATTTTAATCGGGTCGGAACGACTCCACAGACAATAAATGAGTCAATTTTCGACAAATGTTGGATATTAGACACTTACTGACGTAAAGTTGTGTAAACATAACGTTATTATTTAAACAAATTTAAATAAACTTAATAACTTACAAATAAAAATAAAACTTTAAAAATTATACAAAAATATAAAAGTTTCGTTTTAAGACGAGTATCATCACCCTATCATATATGTATGTGTATGTATATTCTTTGAATTTTTTTTCTATCGGCCGCACTATCCGGAGCCCTCATGGTCGATCCGATGTAGATGAGCAATCAATCGACAGATATTTGACTATCGTGCTATAAAATCTTGCATTCTTTTTTGACCTTAAAATTTTAACGTCATATAACATAATTCTAGTCACCCTAAAAATAAATCGTGATTAATAGCTATTCCTTATGTATGCTAATTTATTGAATAATAAAATCGATATTTTTTTCATTTTGCAAGATTGTAACATGCTTTCCTACATTATCTTTTTTTTATTCTATGTTTTATTTTGTTATTGTAAGTTTTGGAGTTCTTTTTTGTGACACCCGACACGAACTATTTGCAGGCTGCCGTCAATGCGCTCCGCGAGTGTGTTTACATACTAGCGGACTATGAACAGGACATTAATCCGATGACCTTCTTCCCACACCCCAATTCCGTCGTACACTAATCCGGCAAACACGACTCGATATTATCCCGCGGGACCTGAACCCGGGACTGTAGCTGAAGCCCGGGGAAGCAAATTGTGAGGCTGGAACTAGATAGCCATTTCGAACACTCCTTTTTTTATCATTGTATCAATATCGTGTGATATTTGATACATGATTTATAATGCTCACGATATTGTAGCGGATGAAAAACTTTAAGTACATTTGTGGATACTATACACCACAATTTTTACGCAAATGATAACTAAGTATATAGGGAACTCTAGCGAACACCAAAAGTTACCGTAAGAAAACTCGTTTAAGTCTGAAGTAAAGCTGCTCAAAATATGAGAGGACACAGAAGCGTTTGAGGCTTTGCGTTATTAGCATAGGAAACATTCAATCCGTCCCGTGAGTTCTCCGCAGCGCGGTACTTTCCGCGTCTCCCAAAGTTTGGGTGTACTCGGTCGGTCTTTGCATGATGAAGTGACAAATAATACCTGTCAGAGAGAGAGCGCGTTTTAAGCTTAGCAAACAGAAAACAAGAACTACATAGATTCAATTATGTCTTTTCTCACATTAACATTTCACCACAGTTTGCTGTCAGTAGTCCGAGTCACGTTCCAATTTCACAAGTCGGACACGCGGCCGGCTCATAGCACGGCTTACTAAGTTGCGGTGATTAAAGTACTCTATCACAATACAATACTTACAATTAAACATTTCGTCTTATGATTCTTAACCGTTATTGTAATTTCTTTTAGATCCAACCCGCCAGTCAACTGTAGAGATTAGCATTGTATCGTAGCTGTCAACTTTATAAACTTTTTTCTGTATTATATTTAAGAAAAAATAATTAACAAAAAGCAAGTGTGCAATACAAGTGTACATATAATTGCATCCAGTCTCAAAACATAAGGAATCATTCATGTTTTTATCACACAGATTTTTACAGTTTAACTGGACATAATCGGTGAACACAATCACTGCGGCCGCGGCAGTCTGAAGTAGATAAGATTACAGGGCCCTAAATGTGTTCAACTGTTTATCGTCGTATCACCCGAGTTGATGTAAACTATAACGAAACTTGACCGCCCGCAGTTTTCGCAATAGCATACTGTTTGCCGTTGAATATTACAATAAGTTTATTTGCCAATTAATCGAGTCGGTGTTTACCTTTACGAATCTAGGATCATGACAGATAGCCATCTAATCGACGAAATAAGAATCTATAGTAGCACTGAAAGTATGGCTTTATGCGTAAAACTTTAAATGAGATTCTCATTTCTACACAACAAACGTTCGACTCTATTTTCAGGCTTAACTCCGGTCGCGCAGGGAGGATGTTTAAAGCGCTTAAATAAATACCTGAACCCGATTATCAACGAAGAAGCTTATAATGGGCAAGTCACATTTATATATGTAGGTGGCAACAACGATCGTTGTGTGGCATCAGGCAGTCTGTCACCTCTGTCGGCTGGATTATACATTGAATAATAAGGAAACCTCTTTAATAGCCTGAAATATAATATTATTATGTTAAAAACCTTATACCAAGGGATTCGTTCAAGGATATTTTTAAAGTTATTAATGTACTCACTGTTGCGTCGCAACACATTCTAAATAACTTTGTATTAAAAAAAAATTGGATAGTTTTCTTGAAGTGTTAGTAGAAACCTACTTCGAATAACCGATGCGATTTGATTTTTAAATTTTGTTAGAACAAAATCAAACTCAACATATGACCGTCACAAATTTGCATTTACTACCTTTTCGGAAAGTTGCTTTGAAAAGAGCAGAAAACGGCGTAAGAAATTTCTCGATTATTATTACATTCACGACATCTACGACTACTTGGCTACGGGGCTACGCTCGCTACGCGTAATTGTCTACGACATGGTAGGTGTGCTACGACGTAGCTCGCTATTTCGAGAAGTAAGAGAAATGTAACAAAAAGTTTTTATTAAATCACGATGTTTTCCTCCAAGTTATTAGTGTATTAACTTGTACCAATATATTATTTATTTACAAGTGTCATGCACGTGGCAGCCGCCGCGAGGGCCTCTGAGCCGCTCCACAACATTGACGTTATAATAATAAATTATATTTTTCCTGATCGTGATTGAACTGACCCGAAACACTGCAACGTCATGTTGTTATATATTTAATGATGTATGTCATGCTTTTTAAACTGCACCAAAAATGAAAATAATTAAAATATTAATGACTAAGAATAAGTGAACAATTCAATTAGGTACCTAAATAAGTGGAAATTGAACGACTATAATCCAAGTTATAAACTACATATACATATGTGTACCAAACTTCAGAACGTTTTAATTGAATAAAATCAGTTCGATAATACCGAGATTAAATTGGATAATACGATAATGGCCAGAGTGAGAGGAGTCCATTAAATATCTGTAACAAATTAACGCCCAAAACTAGCACGAAGTAATTGACGTCACTTGAAAGTGGTGCGATTCAGTGTAGGTTTTTTTATAATTATATGTTAATGCTTGACTACAATCCTGCCTGATGGTAACACTGTCTTTGGTATTATAATTAAAAGTAGTAATGCGGATACAGTCCACTCGATGCGAATTGGTACTCAGAGGACGTCCGTAATCAGATGATATAGATAAGAGCAATCTCCTTCTGCTTACGTTAGTTAAAAATATTTGCTATATCGAAGAAAATACTATGGAAAGCCTGCGGGACAGATTTAATCAATTTATGAACAACAAACAAGAAGCTCCGCCGTGAACAGCTAACAAACATTATAAAAGTAGTTACTTGGTACTTCACAACACTAATCCGTAATATAACTGAGCCTAGATGACGGCCACTGCCGTGATTTATGCCGTCTTATTGGTATTATACATATTCATACGTGTTGGAGACAATTCTGAATATGGTCGCTAACCGGAACGCTGCACGTCATTCGAGTAATAACAGCGTCGTCATGAGGACGTCGACCTGACACTCGGAAATTTGGTGTTTCGATGGAGCCCAGACTGACAGAGAACACTTGTCCTTTAACCGTGCAGAAGACTAGTTGTCTTTCCGTTGGGAACTATCATTCGTTTCGTTTATACCGATATCGTACTAAAAGTGATTACTGTATTTTTATTATTATCCTTTTATTCGCTTACAGTGTCCGACAACGACGTTCTTAATATTGCCAACTGCGACATATGTACATATCTACTAGGTATATCAGTTTTGATTTAACACAGAGTAACCGCTGCGAAGGCACATCAATTTTAGGTAATAGTATATCTCTTCGCCGCCGTATGCTTCAGGTATGTCGTAACTTGTTAAGGATGTAACAGTTTTTGTTATTGAATATTTTATAGGAGCCCCTGGCTATCAGCTTGATCAACACTGATCACTCATTTACCAGATACTGACATATTGCATATTCCTCTGGCAAATAAACGTATGTGTTAAGTTGTAAGTAGGTCAGTATATTAATTAAATAAAGTATTATGAAAAAATTATGGCTTGTAGGTAGGCAGTAGTTTGAGAGTGTTAGCAACTGACATAAATAAATAAGAGCCCAGATACATGGAACAACAATTCGGCGTACAAGTGTAAGTACACCGAGAGCGGCGACGTCGAGCAGGACACAAGACGCGGTACCACCCTACCACCTAACCTCTGTGGTCGTATTGATGACCAGGTAGCTCCGAGCAAACTGCACGAGTTACTTAGCAATAAAAATATATATCTACTACTAAATAACAAAATATCACAAGATCCAATTATTAATTGTTTGCGAATAAAATTGTCAAACTGTTTACTTCACCTTCGAGTGCTCGATCTCAATAAACAAGATATCTCAATAAAGTAATCCGGAGTAGTAAAGTTGAACAAACTTCTGGCAAACATCGCAGCTTGTAGCCGAGCACTCCGCTAATATACGAACACGTCTAGACTGTTTCAGTCTGTACTGTCGTACTGTGTTGCTTGATCAATAAAAAACGAACGTGATGAACCTGAAAACATTTTGACTCAACATCATACAAATTACATCTATTATGTTTAGTAGAAATACCTTAAAATACGTTCTTACAACTTTTTACAGTTCAATATTAAGCCGTTTTCAAAAATTTATTTAATACAGCAAGTTAGTTTATCCCGTGGCCGCTTTTAGTTCAGCACTAACAAATGCTGGAATAACATACCACCGCCTTTTCGTAGCATGAAATGCATCTGTTAGATATACTAAAGTTATTGTAATAAAATAAGAAACTTTTTACAAAAAAGTAAAAGCTACTTCAAAATAATTAAACAACTTTACAACGTTAACTGCTTGGGAACTGGGTGCCTATGGTTTAGATCGAGTAAAGAAACTGGCATCGACTTTCTAAACAGTTTCCCTCGTCAAATTATTTTATTCTGTTTGAAGGCACTTTTACTTTTTTGTTAAAAGATTTTTATATTTTCCTTTTTAGTGGTCCCTTGTATGTTATGTATTCGCTTTGTCAATGACCAAAAGAAAAAACCGAATTCAATTAAATACTCCGTAATAAATACTTCGATTTCGAAGTGACATGCATCAAGCAAATGCGCACTATTAGGGATGACACAAAAATCAGTCGTCAGATGTCGCTCAAAGTTAAACGGGACCACATGACTAGCACCAGCTTTCGAATAAAAACAGAATCATCTAAATCGGTGCTTACAGTTTACTGTAATAACTACTTTAGTAGTTTAGTAGTACTTTAGTAGTTATTAACTAACACACATAAAAAATACAGATGAATTGACAACCTTCTTTTTTGTTTGAATTCGGTTAAGAAGATAACGTTGAAGCGCTATCCCCTCCATTTGCCTCTTTTTGTGTTTAAGCCACTTTTAAGTTTAACCGCTAGTTTCTGAAAGGCTTGTCAATATTTCGTTCATACAACACGCATATTAACGTGAAAGTTCTATGAAGTCAATTTGAGTTTCTGAACGTTGTTTAGCGAATAATTTCTGAATAATCATACTTTCTGCAACCCAATTGACGTTTGACAACAGATTTGACAGTGAATTTCTTAATTTTTTCGTTGATCAGCCTTTCAGAAACCGGCCGTAAGACACTTTGATTCAATATATCTGAAATATATGTTTTTATATTGTATTTACTAAAGTATAGAGAAACAGAAACACACTCAAATAATGTATAACAGTGTATAAAAAGTGTATACGATTTCAAATTCATGTTTATCTGGAAGATTCAATATTGATATTGGTAATATTTCGACCGCAGGGAAAATGCTTATGTAAATTAATGCCCCAAACAACAATATACTTATTTTCACTACATACTACTTGTATGTTGTTACTGTGTTAATTTTTTTAGATGTTCTTTAATAAAATATTCTACTGTGACAATCTGCCTATCGCGCCGCGTTAGTGCCGAGGTAGTAATATAGATAGAGCCGTGTATGCATTTAAATTTAAAATAATCGTGAAATGGAGGCAAGCGAACAGTCAAAGCTGTGGTTGGACACAGCTCGTCGCCGCCGCGCCGTGCCACATCTCCGCTCGAGGAAGATAATGTCTCTAATCCGAATCTTTTTTGTATGCAAATTGGTCGCCCCGGGAATTAGATGGACCGTAATCCTCGACACGCGATCTCGTAAACATTGAGACATTCCCATTTTATTACGCGCCATAAAAGCTACAACTAATTGTATCGAGGCCCATTACCTACGTGTTCGGTGTTGTGGATGACTGCTCGTCGTGATATCGCAATACACCTTTACATAAATATTTTTGTTCACAGTTGTGTTTCCTGACAATAATATTTGTTCTTTATAGTGGTTTCTTCGAGAACGCGTATTCAGCAGTGGACTAAGACAGCAGTCCACAGCAAAGCAAATTTATCTAATTAATCTTTGCTGTATGATGATGTATGTATGATGTATGTATATGTATGTATGATGATGTTTCACTTCAAATTCTAGGAAATTCATGAAAAAGGATTGTTGGTTTTTTAACACGATTTTTTATTACGTCGACCTGTAACCATGTAAAAGAATATAATATGAACCTGAACTGCGCCCATTTCTTGGTTTTTAATTTTTGGATCTTAATAAAATTTGGCACATGTAGACGGCTTACAGCTCACAAACTCGCAACCCTATTGAATCACGACTCAAAGCTGGCTACTATTAAAGACTAAGTACTACAATAGGAAGAGAAAATCTTGTTTTGATGTATAAACATTTTTTCCTGCATTAGCAACTATTAAGCATGTTCAGAACACCGCGCCGGTAATTTGCACGACTTCGGACGATTGAACTAGGGCTCGCTCGCCAACAGTCAAGTTATCTCACGAAGTAGCCTCAAAAATTCTTTCTTGATCATGTATTTCTAGCAAAATGATTTATTTTATATAGCTTAATGATATGGCAGAGTTTCCGGACAAGATTTACGCTTGTCGGCGCCGCACAGTGCTGCCTACCTACATTATTAAATACTTCTTAAACTCGGAGAAGCCATTGACACCAATCTATATTGTCTTGTCACTTTCCGACAATACAAAATGAATTTAAATGAACAGCCCAACGCTAATTCAGTAACGTTCATATTTATTTAACGCACTCGGTGATTTCAAAATTGATTGCATTTATGAAAAAAGTTCCTAGTTCTCTACCGCCAATCAATGATTATTAAAAATATTAACTATCAAATCAAATATTCAAACAAGTATAAAACGCAGAGTTGTAGAACCGCGGCACGCTCTGCCAAAATGTTTTGTGCCAAATATGTCGAGAGCATTGCAGTCGCCTATTACATATTATGAGGATATTTTTCGCAATATAAAACATTGTGCTTAACGTAGATTGATTTTATACAAGGGGGCGTGCGACTCAGTAATCCAAATCCTATTATCAAATAATACGAGATCTAAAACGATAGATGACAATTATAAAACCGGCTCATTACTAATAATTGTTTTGAATATTGTTGTTTTCGATTTGTATTAATTAATTTAAAGGCATGAGCGTTCAATGTTGATTGATACGCTCACGTGGACAGGGCGCTGGCGAGGTGGAACACCCCCCGGCACGCAGGACGTGCGGTCACCCGGCCGGGTGGACGCGGGCTGTCCGAGCTGGACCATCCACTTCCACCATTATTGTTTAATGTATCATTACTAGAATTACAACCTTCCCGTATGTTCTGCTGCTTTGTTCCGGAATATACTAATATACAGACCGATAGTGTGTTAAGAAATAAAGATGTCTTAAAAATATTTTAATTACATCTGGTCATGTACTTTTGTTGCTTTGTAATCAAAGATTAATAATCACGTTCTAATCTCTTTTTGATTTTAACCCTTCCATTGTTGTTCCATATACAATCAGTAATCGCTCTCTTCTCTCGGAACTTTCATCTCAAATCGATACTCCGTTGGGAATATTCCTCCGGCGTCGCTTCTGTACCGCCATCTAGACTGCGACCTACGGGAGGTTTACAATCAATCTCAATGATATGGTGACACGTTACCGACGATCTTAGACGACGATAAATTATTAAACTTGAGGCAGATTTTAGTCACAAAGTAGTTTCGAGCTTACACCACTAAACATATTAAGAAGACCTACGAGCGTAACACCCGCCGTGCCGCAATATCGGTACAATAACCTCTCAGTTTTGTAATAATTGTATAACCTGCGGGCCGCTACAATATGTAGTGTGACAAACAGAAAAAGAAATACCAATATACAAAGCAATCCGAATTGATTGATAAAAATGGTGATCCGAGAACATATTAATCGCACTCGAGCGTCCGCCGCCACTACGACTGACCAGCCGCCCGCTCCACAACGTACTATGCGACAGGCTCTCGCTACTATGCAAATATCTCATCATCGCCAGAGTTTTGTCACTGCAATAAACGAGAATGCCATTACAGTGGTCCATCGATGTCTACAAGCGACTCGACTGGAGTATCATTTTTATGAATTTTTTGCCGTGGACTTGCTTGTGATCTATGTATGTAGCTACATGAACTCGGATAGTACCTACTTCTTCGCAAGATGTATCGGGAGCTACCCAGTGATGTAACATTATAATTACCATATTAGTCTCGTTGGTATGATGCACTACACTTCTTTGGATATAATCAATAAAATTATGTGACGTTAGAAAGTAGCACATCGAAAGATGTTTATCTATATTCATCCACGAAACCGTAGCTGTTGCGGTAAAACCATCTCGGATAAGAAGATTTATTGGACATCCGTGCGAATGTTGTGTCAGATATTTTCATGTGTACAGCCGGGCCACCCGGTACTAGTGGACATAGCAACAACTAACGTCAACGACGTTCCGCTAACACCGGACACCCCTACCCAAACACGTATGAAAGATTTTAAGATTAATTATAAGAGCGGCGTGGCAGGGTCGGAGAGTTTAACCCGGTATCACGAAGTGCGAGTACAGGCCGGTCAGCGCGAGCAGGTTCGAGTGTGGCGACCAAGCAGCGACCGGCCGCGTCACCGACATCGACACTGCCCGCCCTCGACTGATCGTCCGAACTCCACTGACAGATACTTTTTCAATTGAAGGTTTCGACGATGACAGAATTCCTCCTCCTCGTCCGCATCGTTATCTTCATTGATAGTGACAGGATTAATAACAAGTAATAAGAAAGCACACTTATAGAATATCAACAGCACCGAGTTTACCTTCCTACGTACAGTACGTGTCTATCCCTAAAGAATTGATTATAATACCTTTCATCCTCCAAGGGCAGTTATAGACGGTTGCAGCCGACTTCGCTGAGTGCTTTTGGATGTATTCTTGTCGAACCGTGGGGGACCGTGATAACGTCGGCTACACTGAGGTAATCTTATGTATAATAACTTTAAAAGTACTCTAAGGCTGCCACTCTGGCAACCACTAAAATAAATAACACTTGAATAAAAAACAGCTATAAAACTTACCCCACAATCTGTCCACGTGTTCCGAGTTCCGAGCGACAGCAGAATGAAGTTCATCTAACACATAAGTTTCAATTAAACAACTTTACACACTCAAAAACTATGTTAACTTTTCGAGTGGCCAACTTAATATTTCACGTATCTACACCGAGATCATTCGAATAAAGTTTATGTAACGGCGATGGGTGTTTATTTGAATTTTCCGCTACACAGATTTGAACGAGCGATGGCGGCAGGTGGCGGCGCGCCGCCCGCCCGCGCCCAACATTTTATCACACTGAGAGCGGCCGAGAGCGGCCGAGAGCGGCCCAGCGCCCGCAGCTAGGGCTGCCATCTGTCCCGAGCTGCACTTCGTATCCTATCGGGCTCTATACCACTTAAACAATATTGGCAAATATTACCATACATCTTAATTATATGTAACTCAAAGGTGACTGACATAGTGATCTATCAACGTATAGCCCAAACCACTGGACGGATCGGGCTGAAATTTGGCATGCAGGTTGATGTTATGACGTAGGCATCCGCTAAGAAAGGATTTTGACCAATTATACCCCCAAGGGGATAAAATAAGGGATGAAAGTTTCTTAACGCGAGCGAAGCCGCTGGCAAAAGGTAGTTCCTATAAAACGAAATAAAAGCTTTTAAATCAATAAGATTTGAAATACTCCAAATAAGAAACTGAGATGAGATGATGTTCAGAAAGTATGAGATTCAATAGAACATCGCGTTTTGTTCTATTTCTGTCATAAAATAATATTTCAGTCCAATAAAATATTCTTAATGCTGCACCCATAAGACCGAACATAAAATGAAATAAAATAAAATCATTTTCATAATTTTACTGTTCCTAACATTACGTTAAAACCCGAAAGTCCGAATTTCATACCTTCTTGTCCGGATATAGCATCGGCGATGATGGCAGCCCTAATACTTAGGGATGAGATATGCATCGACGTTTGTGAAAATCTTCGGCATGCGGCATCGCGGCCGACCGCTGTGTGCCCGGGACTGGGAATCGCGAGGGACAAAAGTGTGACGTCACTCGGTCGGTAACATCATCACTCGCACAATAAGGGCAAAGAACCGTATGTCAAGTACACGGTGCATGCAGTCGGCACGCTCGTACATATTCAGTGACAGTGGCATCCAGTGCTAGTAGTAAATATGGCTCGCCACGACTATCGATATGCAAATATCGACACGCAGCCGTCCCTAGCGGCTCGCGGCCGCGCATGCGCTCCTCGTGTTTATCACGACTCCGGCTTGAATGATTCTCGTCTTAACGTCCGCGGCGGCCTATAAATCTCGAGCCGGGGAGAGTCGTTCGTTAGACGCCGCAGATAATGGCAAACGAGACAAATAAAATGTAACCGTTGTCTAGTTTAGGCCTGCGTCGACTGATAGCGCCAGGAGACTACAGGTACAGGGAGGGCTGTCGCAGAGCAAGGAAGGAACCGGAAGGAGTACGCCGCGACACGAAATATTTTTAAAGTATACCCAACTGCACATATCCCTTCGCGCGACGTTTTGAAATAGTTCGTGTTAGGTGAAATATGTATAACTTTTGGAAAAATGTGAAGAGCAACTTGCTAAAAGTAACGGTCGGGACTGCGACGCTACATTTGAAACCGATATCGAAATCCACCGAGCAATGTTTTTAAATGGTCATTGGGCGTCATCGGATGGTCTACAAATAATGAATCACTATACAATTCACTAACACAACTTAAACCGCCCGGTCCACCACACGCGGCCTGTGCTCGCGATCGTTTACATCGGCCGCAGCTAAGGACTACTAAACACCTGGTTTACTACTAAATATGGTTATTTGATGAGCATTGTAACTTCATAATTTAACAATATTTTACACACCAGCTACTACTAAACGCTTATATTACAAAAGTCCCTTTCCCAAATGACTGTTGCACTTAAAAATGACATTAAATACATATCATTAATTAGTACCCTCGTGAAGAAACTGGGTGTCGCGGAGGCCGGCGACCCACACTACCACGTTAGCAGAAACTGCCACTTGAAAGTGTGGGTAGGTACAGGTAAAGTGTTTATACTGCTTATTCAGTTTTAGATAACGTACATACATTATTGTTAGCAACAGAAACATCGAGCATCAGTAAGAAAATATTGAATACAATATTTAATTTTAACAATATAACAAAAGAAAAAATATATACTTAACGAAGTAAAGATGCTGCAGGTGACGGACGTTTATTTTCTAATGAGGGTTGTAATTCATTAAGTAGTGCAGTGCACGAGCCGCATATATCGGCCACGCGTTGCTGTGACTAAGGTTTACATACTCAATTTAGCAGACTAATTGCCTTGCACCGCCATCTCTTAGAATGTTATGAAACTAACCGTTTGTAAGATATTAAATAAATAATTGACAATAAAATAATATTGCGCCTATAAATTGAGAAGTTAAATATCCTATCTTTCAAGTTGGATCAAACTGGACACGGTTAGCAAATTGTGATTAAAATCGGTTAAGTAGTTTAGGAGCCCATCGCGGACAAACAGCGTGACACGTAATTTATATATATTAAGATAATGTTTTATCAATTTGTGATTTAAATAATATTAGCCATACGAGATTGTCAAAATCAAATTTATGCCTAAAGCCTCTATGAAATCTAAAAAAAAATCTCAGACCAATTAATTTTCTTACATTTCATTAGGTGTATAAATACATAAAATTGTTTTGTTACAGTTGAAAACTGTAGAAAAATATCAACGCAGCGGATATAAATGAGGCTTTAGTCCTGAATCAGGCAATGCTATACACAAGACATGAAAAACTAAGTCAGAGTAAGTTACATTACAAATAACACAATTCCGGAAAAAGGGTCCGAATCTTTCTATCGGTCGAGGGCAGATTTATTTTTCCAAAGATAACCGCATTTGACAACAGCCCACAACAGTCTACGCCGTAGATAGGTGGTCTACGACGTAGCTCGCTTAAATAGAGTAGGTGAAAAATATTACTAGAATTTAAATATTACATGACAAAACTTAACTTCAAAGTTATTTCAAGTTCATTGACCAAGTTCAAGTTTTGGTGGTAAATTTGCTACTTAATTGTGTGACATAGTGCATAGATAGCTAAAATAAATAGGTACCTGCTTACGTTGATAAAATCTTTGAACCACGTGCAACCACAATCAGCTTTGGCCGTATTGGGGCGGCCTACAATACAGATCAACCCAAGATCCAGCCAACGCCATAGCGGTAGCCTGCGGCCCTGTGAGCCAGTTCTACCTTTCTTTCTTCTTTATTTTATTGGCTGAAAAGGCCTCAACATTTTATCACAAGTAATTAACTTTTTCTGACAATATCAGTAATATTTAGTAAATATTAACATTTACATTACATTAATTTTACTGGCGCTCCTCCGGCAGAATTGGTTGCGGTCCCCAATCGATAGTTGATTGTTCGGATAAAATGTAGGTAATACAATACAAATTATCTTCATTGCATCTACCTGCAATAATGAAATAAAACTAAACGTAAAAATTTTTTTAAAGCAGAGTCGCCATCTTTAGAAGTCCGCCTTATTGGACTTAGAGTGACGTCAGTTTACTTTTCAAATTATTCTCAGAAAGCCCTTTCACTTGATACCCAAATTGTAAGAAATCTTAAAAACTAAGTCCGCCATATTTAATTTACAGTGACGTCATTTTATGTTTCGTGTTACAATTAGCTAACCCTTTCATTTGATGCCAATAGGGATGAGGCTTGATGCCCATAAAAAATAACTGGTCCGCTATTTACTGTGGTGCCATGTTTGGTTTAAAATAACGTCATATTTGAATTTGTGGAGGTATTTTCTTATAAAATAAACGTTTATTATTCTTAGTTGACCATGCCTTGTCAGACTAAATGTGTGTATAAAATTTTAGGTCAATCGGTTGAAAATTGAGTTACAAGATTTCACCCGAACAAACCTATACGCAAGTTAAATAAAAGGTTTTAAACTGAATCAGAGCGAAGAGACTAGCAGAGGACAAATGGGCAACAGTGAGACAGTAGGAATAGGAACCAATATCCGTTCTGACAATACTTTCCAAATATTAGAGAAAAAATATATATATATATATATATATATATATTAACCAAATAGGTACCTTGGCGAATTCTCTATATTTTCAGAAATACAATTCGGCTTTCGTCACGGGAAATCTACTGAAGATGCTATCGTAAAATTAATAAACACCGCTGTGAATTCTTACGATCTTAACAATACTATTGACTTAATCTTCTTAAACCTCTCCAAAGTATTTAACACTTGTTTCTGTTCCCATCCTTATATACTACATTGGAGAGCGCATAGAAATACGAAGTCCTGGACTTAAAATCTTCAAAAACTATCTCAATGGTCGCAAACAGAGAGTAGGTATAAATCAATACACACATTAGTGAAAGACTACCTATCACTGTCGGTGTTCCGCAAGGTGGTGTGATTAAACCCATCTCATTTCTGGCCAGTAGAGCCGGCGA
Organism: Carystus phorcus; assembly: GCA_018248895.1. Classification (NCBI taxonomy): domain Eukaryota; kingdom Metazoa; phylum Arthropoda; class Insecta; order Lepidoptera; family Hesperiidae; genus Carystus; species Carystus phorcus. The sequence goes on from DWJN01001508.1 coordinate 17,085, forward strand.
CCTTCGTATCACCTCGGTGCATTTGTCCCGTTTTTTTAACATTTCCTGTTAATGCTCAGTATCTACTCGTCCTAGCGTTATGTTATACAGTTGTTAGCCTTCCTGGTGAACGGACTATTCAACACAAAAACCATTTTTCATTCGAACCAGTAGTGATGATCGACATGTTGATTGTCTACTTGGTCAGAGGTACGCTGCTTTGCTGCGACGGCGATGAGTAGTGTAGTGAGGTGGCTGGATGAGAATCAATCGACGCTCGACCTCGATAAGTCGCAGTTTATCACATTTGCTGGTAATGCTTCCCTCTTGCCTAACCCATTATTTCCTGTTCGTGCCCGTCGACGTGCAATTAATGATACCAGTTGTTCGTGTAACACATTAATGCGAGCTCATTCTACTAAATATCTCCAGTCTATATTGAGAGCGGGAGCTAGACAACCTTTACTAGAGCGAGAGAATGAATAGTCATTTTCAAAAGGTTATCATCGACTTTGGGATACTAGTACAAACTATTTTGATCTATTGTGTAACACCTACACGACCTACAGACACCTGGGGTGGATCTAGCACTAGAGAGCATAGAGCATAGATCTTACACTAGAGAGCATAGAGGACCGTGCTAAGGGTATTGCTTACGAAATCTATGATATTTTCTACT
>DWJN01001509.1:0-17740 GCA_018248895.1 Carystus phorcus
CGTTTATATTGTCAATGTGAAGTAACGCTTTGACAAATGTATTACGGACGAATTTCGACCGCTGACAGGTCTCTAGTTTAAATAAAATCTTCTTCATCGTAAAGCAGTGACGAACCTGGTATTGAACTGCTCTGTGATCTAAATTTAAATATAGAAGAAAAAGAAATGTTTGTAAAATAAATGACAGTTCAATAGTAGCTTTTCGCCACTGCTTCGAGACCCACCGACAAAAGAGCATTTTATTTTTAAAGAAACCATAATCTATTAGGAATCGCATGAGATAGAGTAGCAGACCACACCAGAGTAGTTCGTAACATAAATCCTTTCATTATTAACCTTTCTTGTATATAATGTAACCTTTCCATTAAAAATTCGTACAGAAGTTTTACATGAAAAATTAACATAACTTTTATATATTAGTGACTTTATTTCCAAGCCACAAAAGATTCATGGGTTCGTAAAAACAATGGAAATTTTATTTTACGAATATTTTATTTGCATATAGATATTTTTATTCAATCATAATTAAATATAAGTGAGGCCGTACATATAAATTCCGGGAAGCATTTTAAATATAACGTAATCCCGCCCCGCGGCAACGATAGAGTTACCAAACGCTCAACATTTCCGGGACAATTCCATGAGTTTACCTTTGTAATATCGGACCGTAGTAATAAATACAATATAGTAAAAATCATAGCAATAGATAATAAAAAATATGAACTTAGAACAATGACAATTAAAATTTATTTTAATATGTACAAGAAAAAATCAAAACGAATGTAATTATCAAGTTAGTATTAGTCTGCTTTCAACCCATTATTGGCTCAGTATTAAAAACGAGTCAAAATAAGGATATTGGAAAATTTTCTTTCATATTATTGCATTGTCATCGAATCTAGATAAGAATGCAAAGTTTCAAATAAATCCGACGTTTCAAAGTCGGTCTAAATCACGTTCAAAGTTTTCGTTACATACGACAGAGGCTATTAAAAGCGTGATAAAAAGGCCGCGTTCCAGTGCGCGTTCACAACGATCAGATCGCTCATTTCAGCGTTCCACATGACGACCGCGGTCGTTGTGGTTGAGACGAAAACGTCACTTTTATGACAGTAACGCTCACAAGCTAGTGGAACGGAAAAAACTGCGGTCGTGAGCGTGATCGTTGTGAACGCTTACTGGGACGCGGCCAAAGTCAAACAATCTCAGATTTCCCAGCTATCTGGCTACCGTAGACAAAAAGTTGGTGTGTTGAATGAAATATATTTTACGCATACCCACATCAGTTTCTCATGGCCCGCGGGGTTAAATGTAATTTGCAGGTTTTATTGATTTTTCAAACGAGTATACCACGACTGTAGGCGACGCAAATTACGCCGTGAATAAGTTGATAAGTCGACTTGCATATATATTTTTAATGCAATAGTCATTAGGATTGTTAAATTCATAGAGATCTGAAAACTCAAAGAAAATGAATACATTCAGATAAAAAGTATTTATCTTATATCTTATACTAATATATAAAGCTGAAGAGGTTGTTTGTTTGTTTGTCAACTGTTGTTTGTGATACTCAAAAATCATGTAGTACAATATTGTACCCCTCTAAAAGATCTAAATAAAAGTCCGCGATAGCATATGTCTAGCTTTTAAGGTTAACCCACTATAACCATTTTTATGGTTATAAAAATAGTTATATGGCAAATAATAATTTATATGGCAAAACAAAGTTTGCTGGTTCATCTAGTAAAATATAATTTTCACACATTTATAGACATTATATAAAAGCAATACGCTTTCGCGAAAAACATGAATAGCTTGCAAATTGTCGCGCAGCAAGTCACAAATTTAAATATGATGTTTTGACTTTAAATCGTCAGAAGCCGTGAGTTTAATAGAATTTAAATCTTAAGAGTAAGTCGACAAGCTCTCATTTAAGTTCGCTGGTCTGTCCTAATAATTCCCGTTGAAACAATTTTAACCCTAACAAGATTGCAGTGAGTTGCGATTTGCATGTTATGAGAGTGGTTCTGACAGGCCGACCATTACATTTTCTATGAAAAGACACATTGTTTTTATGCACAAATAAATAGTAAGTCACTTCCGCGTACATTCACATCGCACTTCACCCAATTTATTCCGTCCGTCTGCGCGTGGCTTGAATCCACAATACTTAAAGCCGTTGTACACACGTCTGAATATGCATCACCATGAATAGATTTAGTCCTTTCTTTCTTCTCCATTTTCTTGGATAATGCAGTGATTCCTTTGTATTGCTAAAGTTCATCGACGGCTTTGACCTTCGACGATCAGCTCACGAGGGTCGTCCACTGGTTTGCCATCAACCCATTAATGGCCCACTACTGAGGGTCTCTCCTCGTCACTGAGGAGGTCTAGACCATACTCCACCATGCTGCTCTAATGCTCCAATGTTTTTAAACCGCCTGAAGGCCTCTGATATGGCTTGACGACTGCTATGTTCATAGCAACCGGAACCGACGGCTTAACGTGCCCTCTGAAGCACGGAAACGCTCAAGAAATTTAGTCACTGGCGGTCATCCATCCAGGTACCGACCGCGCCCACAGTTGCTTAACTCTGTCGATCGCATAGTATCGACGCGAGTCGCCGGGCTATGAGCGCTTACTGATTTAAATTACTTTTATTCCAGTTTGGCATATTTACTTAATAAATGCTGGCCTTAGCGTTCTTAGTTGACAATATTTCTCAATCATTAACGGAAATGTTAGCCAATTTCGGATGCGTTTAGCTGTTAGTAATAGGATTTCTGTTAACGTTAGCACTTTTCGCTTTTTGGTCAGTCTTTAAACTGTTAAAGATAAAAAGACGTACCAACCTCCGATACTTTGCTCCCAAGTCGCTTTACATTTGTTTATACTTGTTTTTGATCACAATACAAGACCAGAATACCCACGCGTTGTTGTTTTTATAAATATTTTTTTAATTATTTACACCTAAAACTACAAATTTGCTCATTTTTCTCTGTTCCAAAAATATGCATAAGGATCTTGTACGCAGGATTAAAATGAGAACATTAAAACAGTCTCAATATCGAAACCGTCGTACATGTGCTTGTTACCTTATTATTTGGCGCTGGTTTTTTGCGCATTGAATAACTAAAACAAAAGTATTTCACTGTTGTTTAACATACAATTTCAGGATTCCCACGTAGCCAGTTAAGTCCTATTAGTCTAGACGTTTAGCAAATAACTGTGGGAAAGTCTATTGTCTCTATAGCTTTATCAGCTTTTATGAGGTGTTTGGGAGAATTATGGAAATTGGAGGCGTTAAAATATTATTAAAATTTGCATAAAATAAAACAGTAATGAGATTTCGCGTATGTGTAGATCAGCCTGTGATTTGCTAAGTTTCTAATACATTAAGAGATTCAGATCTACTTTTTAATATCCTCAGCTTATTTCGCGGTCGTGGGAGTAACTTTATGCGAGTGTCAGTAGAAAAAAACAGTGAGAAATCTGATATTTTTTGTCTAATGATAACGAAAGTTGGTGTACGAAGTATTAACGGTTATGAATAAATATTATATAAGTCAGTATATTTATATAATGGTATAAGGTAAGGTATAAGGCTTAGATCGTACTTCATTATGCTTACTGAGTGTTGATCCATTAGTGGTTAATACGTTAGAAATACAATATGCAAGTCCATAGGGATGTAAATATAGTCTTGTGGATATGGCGTAACCCATTTAAGGACTCTTGACCTCCCTCGTGATGTGGAGAGACCCGTGGTCAGTAGGCCAGTGGGCCATTAATGCATTAAAGCCTCCTCATTGATTTAGGAGGTATAGATGATACCCCACCACATTGCTCCATTGCGGGTTGATGGTGGGGTTAATGTCTATCGACACCACGAAAAAATATTTATTACGAGTATGAAATTTGGCCCACATATAGTTTATATATATGTAGGAGAAGTGCAGAACGCTAATATTTTTTTATAATATGCAGTAGAAGCATATAAAATTAATAAAAATAAACATTACACACACTACCATTCATTTGACACACATCCAAGCGTAATAATGATATGGCACATTAATTGTTTACGTTTATATTGTCAATGTGAAGTAACGCTTTGACAAATGTATAACGGACGAATTTCGACCGCTGACAGGTATCCAGTTTTATTAAATGTTTATAATACTCAGTTTGAAGTAATACAAATCGTGTGTATTATTTATTTCCTACAACACTAAAAAATAAAATTGACATGTTTTTCTTGCTTTGTTTTTTGTTATATGCATAGCCGACACACCAGCAGAAGAGCAACGAGATGGCCTGGTCACCGGCGCCCAAAATACAAAAAAAATCACCGATGTGTCGTCAACCAAGGAAATAGAAGAGAAAAATGTTGAAATGACATTCCTAATTTCTTATGTCACTTGGATTAATAAATTCATAAATTCAATAAAATGAAATGAAAAATCTTCCTTCAAATGTAGTCGGCATGCCGACCCAGTGCGGGAGTATCGACCGCGCGACCCTGCCGGGTGCCGCTGCCACTTGCTGCCTCAGCTGGAGCCCTTTATACTGAGCGGATATAACAGGTGTTTGCTCGTGAGCCTTGCCTAATATTACGAGTATATTTCTAACAATGTATCTTAGTTTCATTCCTATACGTTTTGTTTCCTAACTTAGAGAGTACAATTTGAATAAGAACTGAAAATAAGCAAGCCAAGGTAACTAGAGCAACTGCTCTACAATTTTAATGGATTGCAATTCATTTCATATTTTTTAAATTACTCTCAGTTACGATATTTTCAATTAGGTACGTTAAGTTATATATTTTTTCAAATTGACCATAGGCTGATAAATTTAAACATGAGATGTCATAACATAAGAATCCAAATTACCAACATCTTAAATAGAATCAAATAAATCAATAAAAATAATAATAATAATAATCAGGTAAATAGAATCGAAAATTATACAGTTGACAATTTTTAGCAATATTGATAAAAAAGAATCTCTTCCATTCAGGTTATAAACCCTGCTCTTCATAAGAAGCTTGTGTGAGGTGTCCATTTCATGAAAATACCACACAGACTTATCCGTCGGTCCTATTATAATATTAAGGTTTGGTAGCCGTCTAAATGCTACGAGCTACGACTACTTGGCTACCATCCTCCTGTAACCGGCAGTAGCAATACGAGTATAACATAATTCTAACATTTGACAACCAATTAACAAGTATTTTTATTTGTATAAAAACTAATGTAGTTAGTTTGCAACTTTATTTATTTGTACTTTATGTACTCTGAAATGGTAAAAGATAGAGCACTTATATCTTTAGCAAATATGTTCAGAATTCTCTAAAAAAGGTTTTGTTATAAAACTTATATCGTTTGGATTCATGGTTGATGAGTTACAGTCACAAATGATGATTCTTTGCTGATCGATACGACATATGGTTGACTTTTCTTTAAATCGTTTTAAATGACTACGTCAAAAGACTAGATCGAAAGAAAGTTGTTTAGAAAACTAATTAAGTTAACAAATTAAGCTAGTGTGATGAAGAATGTGACTTGCATAAAGACTACTATGTAACAATGCAATAGACTGGTTAAAGTATAGTAGATCAATGCACAGTGGTGGACGTGGCGCGGTGTGCGTGGCGTCGGAACGTCGACCCTGCCGAGCTCGCAGTTTGCACCATAGCAGCGTAAGCTTGCTCCACCATCAGCCGTTTTGACGGTTTGCTTACGGTGACCTCGTCAATAACAAACAGTCTATTTGTAAACAATATAGTATTCTAGTAGAAGTTCCGACACGAAAATATTGTGTGAGTTTCGTGTTCCATTGAACGATTTCCCGGATACATTAATAAAAAACTTACAAGCAATTTTTCAAGATTCTTGAAAGTATCCAAAAATAACGTGTGTATTACAGTAAAAAAAACTTTAGTACCTACTACTACTTCATTTTCTCCTTAATCTTGAGAGTAACGTAAACTTGTTAAAGGGGTTTTTGTGTACGTTCTTATAAATCGAAAATAACTTCCATATTTTCCTATTGATATCTACACTCTCTTGGGAGTCATACATTACCGGGCAACGCATCGCCGATTCCACTAATATTAAAGAAGTCGCTGAACTTAGAACTTAACATAATATGTATACTTTATTATTGAGTATTGACGTCATGATACTGGAACCATATATTCCCAGACTGTTGTCAGATTAACACCGACTTACCACCGGTTCCTGATAGGCTTATCAGAATCTGGTTGAACTAACAGACATGTTAACTTAAAAGCTCTGTCAAATCAATTCGAGTTTCTGAAATGTTACTTAAAGAGTAATAAATCAAAATACAGTATCGCATTTGCCACGATTTGGAGGTAAATTTGATAGCTTTGTTTAACTGATCAATTATTCAAATCAAATTGGATAATCATGTTTTCAGCAACGTAATTGACATTTGACACTACATTTGACATTTATTTTCATTGATTAGTGAATAATAATCATTCATTCAATCATTCATCATTCAATCAACAAAATTTCTAAGTGAATAACAATCATAATATAGCCCTAGTACGCCGATATCGACCGGCCGACCGGCCGACCGCTCGACCCTGCATCGACCTGCTGCGTCAGCACCGTAGCCAGTGTTCTGAACACGCCTCCAACCCTTTAATATGATCACTTACTTCCTAATATAACAGGTGTTATGATAAACAAAAGATTTCTCGTTGATCGTATTGTATTTTTAAGTAACTACATAACATTGTTTTTGAAATGAGCTGGGGAGTTGGCTACGGTTTTTAATGAAGAAGAATTTGAGCATTAAATGACTAATGACCCATGAACGATATCGGTTCTTGTTGTGAAATAATTGCTGTTCATACAGCATAAAGCAGCTTCGAATCCTCCTATAATTCGCTTGTAGGTATCAGATTATACAATTGAAAATGGTAAATAGAAAAATACATTAAAGAAATTCAATAGATTCTATTGGCAAACATTGAGGCGCACGCAAGATTTTATTACCAGACACATTGAAATTAGATAACAAATTTTCGTACTCGTACAAAACTGTATAGGTACGTTGAGGAGTTCTTATAAAAGGAGAGGAGGCCATATTGACTGCAAGGCCAGGTTACGATTGATTCAGAAACCTTTGTGGACTTACCCGGAACAATCAATGGTTTCGGGACGCATAAACTGCAGAACAAACTTACAACATAAATTTCATATATATAGAAGATTAATTATTAACTAACCCACAGTCTAATATATTATTAAAGTGGTATTATATTATTAAAGTGGTGACCGTAGAGACATTGTAAACTTTGCTAAACAATAATTAAGTTGAAACAATTGAAATCAGTCACAGATTTGGTGCTAATCAATTCATCTTCATAGGATCGGAGAGGGTAATTCATATTGCCGGTATCGCCAATGTACGGGTAGATATATGTCAAACAACTACTTTAGTCAAATAATTACTTTTCTCAGGTTTGATAACATTGTCTATTTATGTTATTATCAAAATTATCAAGTTGTGCGGATCGAGCTATAAGAAAAACAATCATCCCCATATTCATTAATTAATACAGACGTACCCAATATTACCGACTTAAGATGCGGATATAACCCAACTTATCTTAATCCAAATACCAATAATTACTAAGACGACATCCAGTAATCCGATACAGATACCCCATCTAAATGATTACGTTTACCTCAGAAAATGGAAAGTATAGTCGGATCGTGACGTCACCGGCAACTCGACCTTGCCACTAGAAAAATGTGCCGCGTCGCCGCAGCGGAACTCTGCTTGCTCATCACATCGCGGCCATCGCACCCGCACCCTCACCACCTACCACCTACCAGGCGCTCAGAGCGCTCGGAGCGGTCGGAGCGCCCGCGAAAATAGCGCGGATACAGCATTCGGTCACGTGGCCCTTGAGCCTTCACGTGACCTACACTATATTCTGACTTTATCTTACTTAAGGTGACGGGAAGTCATACACACTGTAGATGCTTGTTACAAAATGTTTTATGGAAATACTGCAGGTGAGGATATTATGACTTTATGTCTTAAGGTGTATTAGGAGATTGTTTGTGTTATCGGAACATAAATACAAATACATTATTATACAAAATTTTCTCACTGTACATACTGAACTGAATTACTGCGAATAAATCTTTAAGAGACAACCCTATTACAAAGTCAATAAGCACGCAGGATACGAGTTTGATATGAACGTTCAATGGACCTTATAAAAATGGACGTTGATGTATAGTCCAATAAAATTGTCGGAATAATTGTGCCATACATTATTATGATGTACGCCTACAAAATGGCCCATTACGCTGCCGGCCCGCAGTAACAATGGCCATAATTCTCGTCGACTTCATTAACAGGCTTCCATTTGCATGACGGCATCGACTTATGTACAACTACAGCTTATAATAAGCATTCACCAGATAAGAACAGAGAAGCATGGACGTCATTGTACTATCTACTGGCTCACTCGTTGGCACTGCCGTAATAATGTTTTGTAGGATTTTAACCCTTAATACGAATGGCAAAAGAGCAGTCAGATTTTCAAATTTCCGCATTTATTTTTGGTACAGAAAGGAAGCTGGTAGGCGGCGTTATCGTCCTCTCTGTCTGGCGGGGCGTGTGCGACGAGGCCACGCCCCCGTCTCCCACTACAAAGCCTTTAGCGCCGCTGTGTTGAAGCTACAAACAATTCTACTTAAAATTATACGTAAGTACAGCCTCCGGAGAGAACAGTATTTTTTGTGAGATTTAATTAATTTCTTTTGTGTTGCTTCGGTACCAAAAAACTTCGTTGGATTTTATTACTTTTCATCGTTTACGAATCCAATGATAATATAGAATTTGAAGTCATGAATAATTTAATTCGTTTTAAATTTTTCATTCAAATGGGTTAATTTATAAGATCATGGTATGTAGATCCAACAACTTGTGTCACTCACTATAATTAATAGTATTAATTTATCTAGGTAATGTACTATTAGGTACAATTAAAGATTTTTTAAGTGTTAATAAACAATATCTATCAATGACATGCCTTTTATTTATGATATTTAAAATACGTTAAGACTATCATGAGTTAACTACTGTGACTATCAGAAGTTAACAAAAAGAGTAGATGTCATGGTTTCATTACATACAGCCTTTTTTATAAAATTGTTAATATAAGCTATAACAGTATAGCAAAATAACAACGATCCTATTTCCCAGTTTGGTATTGTTTTTAATTACTGAATTTTGGATCTGATTTCTGACCGAAACTACGTTTAATGTGTAGCTATACATGTCTAGGTTATAATGTAATATTTCATCTATGTATCTAGTCATTTATGGACTAGTACTATTGGTTGCTTTTGGTTGTTTAATATACCTACATACATTCTATTATTATTACCTAATATTGTTTAAAAGGGAACATTTATTCAGTCATAAATCTACGAAATTAATAACTTGTAAATAAGGATTTTTACACTTCATTCTAACTTGAAGTTCCAGTGATACTTACAGGAGGGAAAGTTGTCGCAATCAGTTACAACATAATCTATCTTATACGTAATACCCATTTATCAAACTGTGTCTTGCCTCAGTGCTAGGCACAGATTACCTCTCAGGATGAAGGAGGTTTAAGGCCGAAGTCTCCTCGTTGGCAAAGTGCCAACCCGACGGAATTCACACACCTCTGAAAACATTATCAAGAACTTACATGTACTGCACGATGTTATCCATCTTTACACGTATAAACATTCATGAATTTATATTTACACCAAAACACAGCTTTATTTTGTTGAAACGCTTATAACCCGACGGCTTGTAGTAAGCATTACGTACCCGTAAGTGATCGGACGCGTTAAGCGATTCTGGGCGCTTTCGGCAATGAAATAGGTGATCGTTCGGGTAAAAATTTCCTAAACACCTTCGTACTTGGGAGAGCATAATAATTCATTATCCCGGTTTTTGTCTTTAAGAGTCATTATACCCTAATAATATCCGGACGGAGTAAAAACTTAACGATACTTGGTTATCCACTATACATATATCCACTAATCCACAATGGAACAGTGTAGTAGGATAAAAAATAAATAAAATACACTTCTTCCCATATATTCGGAACATAGCAGGTACTCGAACTTAATACTATGTATCTAGTGAAAAACAGTAGGCACTATCATCAAATGAAAGATCTTAAAGATCTCATGACAAAATAGTGCTACACTCAGTTTGTATAATGGTAACAGTAAACACGAACACGGCAACATTTTTAAGCTTTAGGTGCCATAGGTCGTTGATAATTTAAAGCTAGTTCAAATATACCACAACTGTGACACTTGTGCTTTTTAAATTATAAAATTTATTTTAATAGAACTTATAAACCATTTAAGGTCCTCTACAGTTGTCTTTTTCTTTGCTCGTCGTTTTATTTCTTTAGATATCACCCTATTCCAATGTAGATTTGTGCAATGGTAAACTGTAACCATCATAAGGCAGAAAGACAAATATTGACGAATTTTATTTGTGTTGTTAGACACCTAAGTTTATCTAATAACAGTCGGGTCCAACGTTTAACGTGGTTTGTTGTGTAACGATAGTTTAAAAACGATCAACATCCTATAACCAAGTAATTTATTTGATTTAATGATGTCATAAATACGAACATTAATTATTAAGATTATCGAGTAGGTACTTATCGTCGTTAAATGATTTCATTGCAAACGTAATTTTGAATATCCACTTCGCCTAATTACTCACTAACAAATTAAAAAATATAAAAAAATGGTGGATGCTTGGTGTTAAAAAAAACTGAAAAGTTTTGCAAGGAAAGGTAAAATAAAGAGAATTCTACTGTTTATGGCCAAGCCTATATAATGATATATTTACAATTGAGAAACAAAGGTCCTACAACCTCGGAGTATCTCATGAACCAGAAAAGTCAGATTTTTAAGATTTTAGTTCCTATATCAAAAAGATATAATTTACATTATTAAGTAGAATAACATCAAGTTAGGTACGTTCCGAGTGGAATACAATGTAACGAGTTGCCGCTATCAGTCAAAACACGACACCGCGGACTGTTCTAATAACAACCTGTATCAAATTGCAAGTTGTTGGTAAGTCTATCATCGCAATCACAGTCACAGCGCTCGTTTGCAACAATGTATCCCTTTCCTGTTTATTTTCTCGACTATTGTACCTTGAGAAAGTAGTATTAGAAACATCACCAGTGCAATGACAGAACCGTCAGGTAGATAAAGATAAACTATGGAATAGTATGATGGAAATTTGTACACGTTTGGAAGTCAACCTACTTACGTCAAGGTTTATCTACATTACAATACTACATTAAGGTGTATCTATGTACATTACATTGCAATACGTCAAAAAAAATTGTACTCACTCTCGTAAATTTATCATACATAGATCTTCTAAATCATTTTGTTATTAAGCTATTTTGAATTCTATGCGAATTCAATGCATTTAGCAATAACATTTCATGTTATGATAGTAGATATTTGAAAGTCAAAGGCAAAAGATCACTTGGCGTGATGGCACCAGCTGACATTGTCATCGCTTCTGAAATTGATCACGAGCATCACCAATGCATTGCCAGTCAAAAAAGCTTTAAGCCCTGAGAAACGTTCAACGGTTGATTTCTTTAATAAGAATGGCAAAATATGACCACTAATTATGCAGCTTATCATTATTTTAAGAATGGAAAGACAAATTTTCATTCTAAATAGTAATAAGGGTTTGTTAACATATTTGTGAACATGTGGTTTCCTTTAAGGCCACTGAATTGACAATAATTTCCAATGTGATGTAATTTTGGCACACAAAACTCTAACACACACAAATTTATACCACAAATATATTCCGATATTATTAAAAATATATGTTATATCTGTGAAGCAGTTCTAATGTTAAATAAAAAATTATGTTAATATCGAGGCATTAATTCCTAAGGTTAACGTCAGTTAAAGAAAGTAATATATTGAAAAGATAGTCAGAGAGGTATAGGTAAAACTATAACGTTCATTGCAAGGGTTCTGGCATGTGTATTTTTTGCAAAATAACGCATATTCTACAAACGTTCGTGCCCTCGAATTAAGATTCTCTAAATCATGAGTGATATTAACAGACACAACTACAATCTGAAAATATACATATGTACTTACATAAGTGTAATAGACATAGTCGGGAATCGTACTTAGGATTCCTCATTCTGCAAACAGTGTCACAACCAATTGGTAGAACCAACCAACTACTCCTTGATTGAGATACGGAGTGTCACTACCATTCTTAGTTAACTTATGATTCATTGAAAATTTTAGTACAAAAAAACATATATATTTATGGCGTTAAAAAATACGTTTTTTTACCCGGTTGCAGAATCTAAGTTTCGTTAATCGATTTAACCTACTTCGAAATCTGATAATTGTATACAAATATGCAAATATTAATAAAATATTAATGAAAAACTTTGCCTGCAATACTACGAACTCTCCTATTGTAGACATGCAGCATTGATCATTGTTATTTTGTTGAATATCATCAGCTTATTTCATCAAAATCACTTAATAAAAAATAATTTGAAATCGAATTATCAATATTTAGATGTTGTCGAAATTTGCATACCTGTTGTTGATATTAAAAAATATTGTACATTTACTGTATCAGTATAATCATATTGAATAAATAACACACACGTGTTTTGTATTAAAATATAGTAGTACCTATTTCTGTTATTAAGGCTAGGAATTCATTCCTAAAGCCCTAATAAAGACATGACTCATTATACTTTAAATGGAAAATAATTTTCACCCGTAATGACCCCGATCGTAATTTATAACATTGTAATTAAAATTCAGTGAACAAGCTACCTACAGTGTTAATGATTAATACAGATAACAAAGTCAGATACATTTCCAATAAAATCGGTATGACACATTTTAGTAATAACTACATGCCTCATAGGTCTATAAAAATAGCGGTCTTTGTAGGAAGAACAGTAAATCACAGAAATTTGTTTCTATCAGAACTTTCATTTTTCTTCAACTATTTTCCCATAAGGCCATATAAGTAATCAATAAAACTCTTCTAAAAGACACTACAGCAAATCTCATGCAATAATAGCTGTTCAAATTCAGATAGAATGTAGACTTTTAATTGTGCAAATTAGATGAAAATAATTATCGTTAAGTTAAACATGAAGTGGTAGGTACCACCTTCAGTTGACCTCAATAATTTGCAAGCGTTGGGCAATCGTCGGCGACTTCGCTTACTGGAATATTGCAAAATCAGCCCCAGTTAAGTCATTGGACTCGTATTGCTGATACTTTATGAACAAACAATGATGAGGTATACAAAAACATACAAGTATAATACTCATATTGACAATACCTATAACATAATTTAAAAAATATTTATTGTTTTATGAAATTATAATTGTAGGTATCATATTAACAACGCTACGCAATATTACGGATGGAGTCATGTCGCAAAATAAATTAAAGTAAATGATATTGACATTTAAAAATACATATCTTTCTAATCAATAAAATAAATGGATATTCTGATAGTAAATTTTAATATTGTCCATATTATTAATTGGTAATAATAACTGGAAGAAGACACTGATACCCGAAACACAGTTTCGAACTAACTCGGGTGTCAGAGGCTTCAAATACATATTTGTTGTGTACTGAATATGGCAATAAAGTATTTTTTATGTTTTTTTAATACAGTATAATCCCATACTAGATGGATTGTGCACGTATTTCCTACTACAATTCCATTCCAAACTCGCTATTCTAGTTTTGGGCTCAACACTTGCCACTACAAGGCTGTGAATTATATAACAGATATTAGGTACACGCGTTACTGTTTACGTAATTTGCAACCACCGTAACCAATTGACCAAGGCAATGACAGAAAATGATTATCATTTGGTTCACTTCAAAGCAAGGATGCTAAATAATTGTGTACCTTTCGTGTCTTGTGTGAAATAGACTACAGATTATAACTTTGTTCGAAGTCTTAAATTTCACGGAATTCAATATAATTGACATGTTTATTTCATGTTATCACTTGGCGAAAACTTAAACAATTTGATAAACAATTGTTTTACTATGAAATGCTCTAATGTAATCTTGTTTTAAATAAGCTTGTTAAAGAATTGTATTGTTTTGCATATTATGTTCGTATGATTGTAAATTGAAATATATTGTTTAGATAACTTTTATCGTGTTAACAAAAGTTTTGTACTCTTACATACATAAATGGGTCTGACACTTCGTATATAAAACCAATTAACAATAAATTAAATAATATTGTTAGGAATAAAATGAAAAATATTAAATAATACGTATGAATTAATAAATAAAATTTGATCGATGTTGTAGTATACGACCAAAACACATGCACATTTTCTAGTAGTTGAGATGTTCTCGGTTTTCAAAGCGTCCTATATTACTAAATTCCTTTAAATGGCAAACATCTTAATATTTTGGTAACCAAACAGCCAATACGTTAGAGAAAGAAACAATTAGCCTTAGAGAACATAATCCTTCGACACACAACTACAAATACTATTGATTCCATTTACTTACCTACATAGACTTATTTATTGTATTTTTTACCTTAGAACTGCTGCGCCATACTTCAGTAATCTCGTCTGGTTCATCGGCAAACACATTTTGGAATTGGACGCCTGCGTTCGTAATGATGCGGAGTAAGTTATACGTGCCTTATCTACACCGTCTATCGCCTCATTTCATATTGCGACATAATAACTTGAATAAAAACAAAAATAAGAACAAAAATACGCTACTATAAATGTTATACATATATAAAACTAGATGAACCAGCAAACGTTGTTTTGCCATATAAATGTATAGCCTTCCTCTATAAATGGACTATCTTACACTAAAAGAATTTTTCAAATCGGTAGTTCCTGAGATTAGCCCGTTCAAACAAACAAACAAACAAACTCTTCAGCTTTATATATTAGTACTAGTTGACCCAAGTAGTTCTGCAACAATATAACATAACAGACTCGGCCACGCGTTACTGTGACTAAGGTTTATATACTCAATTTAGCAGACTTACTCCCCCACCTGTTAAAACCTAATGGATACACCGCTATCTGCCAGAATTTTATATTAAACAAATAATTTGCAATAAAATAATTTTGCGACTATAAATTGAGATGAAATCTATCCTATCTTTTAAGTTTCATCAAACTCGACACGGTGTACTAAATTTGATTAAGATCGGTTTAGTAGCTTAGGAATCCATATCGGATAAACAACGTGCCACGTACTTTATGTATATCTTTATGTATAAATAGTATTTTCAGGTAGACAGCTATTTTCTTTCAGATTAGATTATGATATATGGGAGTGCTTGACTCATTGACTAGTGATAGTTGACGAAATAAAGGCTCCCTAAATCCCGATTAGACACTCTTCCAATTCGAAACAAACGGGAAAATCTATAAGAGATAGCTGAGCATTAGCATCCTGGTTAATATCGGTACTAACGTGTGCTAGAATTTATTACATGTTTGGCGTTAACGCTAAGCCATGTAAACTTTTAAACACGTTATGTACCTATCAATATTAAAAAAATTTAATGCTATTGTAATAACATATTATTGTCGACTTGTATAATTGTCTTAATGTATCTTTACTTATTATAAACTTTACTATATAATTATTGAAAGCAATTTGCATCTATAACTGAAGTGACACGTACATACCTTTATTTTCTATATGCTTGTGTGTGTGTGTGTAAGTTTTAAGGGTTAACTTTGTTCATGTAATAAATAGATAAATAAAAAATATTTCACTGTAAAACCGATTTATTATAATAATTTGTTACCCAATTTGGTTTAGAATATTGTTCCAAATCCCTTTGCCACAAACCAGTAACATAAAAAGTAACAAAAGCCGGCCTCTGCTTGGTAGTAAGGCTTCTTGTAATAATTATATTAGCAGTATTATTAAGTCATTTTGTTTCGGTTATTACTCTGCCTTTAGTGAATCGAATAAATTGCCTTTAGTGCTACGGATGGCTATAGGCGGCAGTGACAGTATAATTATGGTGGCTTATCAATAGATAAGCTAACATGACTTATTAATAGATAAGCTAATATGGCTTATCAATAAATAAACTTATAAGTTTATCGACTACTTAAACTAAAAAAACATTTTTATACATTAAATTAAATGATCTCCTATATAAAGAGCCATAGAGAGTACCTATTAGTGAGTTGAGTGCTTCATTCTGGGTAAATACTCGGCCAATTGTTTCTGAAACTAAGAAATGTTCTTGTTATTCAAATGTCTCCGATATCGCTTATTGACTGTTACGATACTGTTATTTATACTGGTACTATTATTATCTATTATGATAACAACTTGTATCTATAGCTTATGCCAAGGAACAGAATCGATTAAGATTTGCCACTAACGCTCAAAGGCCATAGCTGTTAATTGTAAATAATAGCTTATGAACTACAGCTTAATGTTGCAAAACTTGCGTGATGACTTGCGGTATCGAAATGCCTTGAGCTAAGAATGTGTCGATTACTCCCAGTAAACAGCTAAATAACTCGATTCATGAAGTTATTTGTGTCTTAGTAAACACATCTATTGCGACATCAAAATAACTTTTTACTGTCGTATCTAGAATTTAGAACATAGATATTAATTCAATAAAATTCATTTTTATTTCATCCGCTATAAATTTTATTACAGACTTTTATTTAAGTTGCCTTAAGTTTATATATGTAGGTACGTGTCTGGAGGAAGTCTTGCAATTGACTTTTGAAGCATTTATTTATTCTGACCCGATTGAGCTGAAACTTTCTGTAAGTACACGCTTAATTCGGATGTTAATGCATGGCTATCTAAAAAATTATCACTTTAAATTCAGTATGGCGGACAGCCTAGGATGGGGGACTATGCCTATGTGGGAATCATATTATGTGAGGGATCAATACCTTAATAATTAAAAGCTTGTCTTTGAAAATATTTTATAATATCAACTGAAATTCGACTTAAGAGAGTGCATAAACATTAACTTCACTGTTTTTTTAGCAGTGAATTCTTAATCCAAAGAAAAATATCTCGAGTACGAATGTAAATGCGGTAGAGAAATTTATTTCTTTTGAACAGTAGCCAGTGCTGTGGTAAGTAAGGAGGTAAGCGGTCTAAAACACCGCTGCTGCGGCAGATAAGAATGTGATGTATTAACAGGCGTCCGGCCGACAAAGCAAACAGAGCGATATCTTTCTATACTCAGCTCGAGAGTTGGAATATTCTGTGCTTAAATTTGCTAAAAGAGGCAGACTTCCGTGACTTCTATTCCGTTAAATACAACATTGTGCAATGTAATCTTCTTTGCTAAACATTATATTAATAAAATTTATATCATTAATGATCTATCGTTCTGTTAAATACAATATTATGCACTGTAGTTTTCTTTTTAATAATTTACTAGTTCACCCAGCAGACGTTGTTCTGCCATACTATAACCTAACAGACCCCGGCCACGCTTTGCTGTGACTAAGGTTTACATACTCAATTTAGCAAACTAATTACCTTACACCGCCATCTGTTAGAATTTTATGAAACTAATTCTTTGTAAGATATTAAACAAATAATTTGCAATAAATAATATTGCGACCATA
>DWJN01001510.1:0-17734 GCA_018248895.1 Carystus phorcus
AAACGAGCAGACGGGTCACCTGATGGTAAGTGATCACCGTCGCCCATGGACATTAGTAACACCAGGGATGTCACCAATGCGTTGTCGGCCAAGAAGGAAGCGATAGATCCGCATCTTGAAGGACCCCATATCATAGCACATTATATACTTATACTTTAGTCTAATAAAGTTTAGTGTAATATACATATTTGTAGTTTAGTATATTGGCGAATGTTCGCAATAAAGTGTAAATAGTGTTTAAACTAGTATTATTAGATGTGTACTGCTATGGAAACCGTAAATTGTTGCTCATCGATATAACCCTAATATCAATACATTATTACGTAATAAGGATAGTACGTATATTGAGTTTTATAAAATCTATCTATACATAAAAATCGATGTTTGTTTGTGTGTTTGTTTATTTTCGTTTATGGACTCTGAAATGATAAAAGATAGAGCACAATTTTATTTAAATTACAATTTTTTAATATGCGATGCTACGCACGCCGGGTTTAACTAGTATTTACTAAATTCTGTTCAATATTCATGGTATGCGATGGTCATTCGTTTGACCTCCATAAATTTGTATTGAGTAGATTACATCTGACACGTTTTATTATATCGACCTGTAATGTCATTAAGTTTAAAAACCTGAACTACACCTAAATTTAGATATTTTGTTTTTATGTTTTCAATATCTATTTCATCAACTAACAAAACGTAACCGAGTACCCAAAATGGAATGCCTGAATAAATATTATAACTTTCAGCTACGAATACAATATATTGCCAGCACTCTGCGTTATTTTTTATGCTTAAAACTTGCATCCAGACAAACAGGGTATGTGTTGACGTGGTTACAACCATGATGCAACAAATGCCTGCTGGACTGTACCCGGAAATAGAACAGACTGTATTACGTAGTTACCCACCCACGCTAATTAAATAGGGGCTTGACTGCTTTTTAGTTGTCTTTGGGAAAATTTATCTGTCCTCTTCGATTTGTTATATATTTATTTTTAGAGCTACAGGACTGAAAATGTTTTGTAATCTAACGCATTTTGTTTCGTATCAGATTGTATCGCGATGTGGGTTCCCATGTGGCTATAGGTCTAATCGTATGAATAATTGATATGTACGTACATAGTACCACACATGGAAAAATCGCGTGGAAGATATTTTTAAAATGTGAAAAAAAATCTAATGTAATACTATATTAGTAGTCGAATTTCATATTACCTTGGAACGTTTGTCCCTTTTTTGTAGCCCAGCTTCTATTGGTCGTAGCGTTATGTTAGATATCCTATAGCCTTCCTCGGTAAATATATACAATCTATTGGTGCGTTCAAACAAATAAACTCTTCAGCTTTACAACATTAGTATAGATATCGGCTGAGGCACTGGTAACAACGATTATACGGATATCAGGATCGTGATTTGGTTAGCTCAGCAGTTATAAGAATAAAACAAACTGGGTATGATTGTAGGGCATCGTAGATATGAGAAGTGAAGATGCAGTTGTTATAAAAGCAATTAATAGCCTTACTGAATCAACGTTATGCTACGGACTCAATTTTAAGTGGTTTATCTTTACCCGATAAAGTACATTTTGTACCTAAATAAAAGGCCTTTTACACTCTGAACACGTTATCGTCCGAGTTTAGGCTCCCTAAATCTAGATGTGGGAACCATATTTCCTATCTTTTTTATTGCAATCGTCTTCACGAACCCATTACGAGCCCCTGGGGTGTCGCAAATACCCTAGACTTAGTAGCCTAACTTAGATTCACATCGTATATTTGCGAAAAGTCGTTTTACTTCTTGTGATATTGGTGAATCTTTCCTATTTAAGAATTGTTTTTGAACAAGTGAAATTATTATATTTTAATAGGCTAAATTGAACCTACATCAAAATACATATATAGATATCTAAGTTATTACCTAAAGTTTACCTTGCATTATTTTATCCTCATCACGGCACTGAACATTCAGTAAGAAACCAACAGATACAAAATGAATTAACACTTTAATTACTAATTTAGTTATCATCACTTTAGCGTATACTTTAAACACTACGTACATTAGAATGCAGTCGGACGACTAGAATGAATTGCAAGCACCTAAATAAGAACTCTATTCTGTTGTTTTTTGGATTGGTATTTGGTCGGTAGCGGTGGTAATTAATACGATCGTTTTTGAGGAAAGGATAAGGTCGTCATTGCTGTGTGATAAGGGTCTGTTTGGTAAACATGGCGAGAGTCCGCTTAAGCTGCGTTTGATTGAATTATTGCTTGCGCGGTTACCTGCAGGCTGCGAAACGACGGAGGTCACGTTTCCCAAATACCCCGATATTACGATGAAATGAAACTCTAACATAGATTCTAGTATCATACATCTATGTATATGAGCAGTAAATTTGTCTAAATGATGAACAATCTCAAAGATTCATTATGAAAAGAGAGATTTAAAACTAGAAAATCGACATCTATTGCAATTGGCAAGGACGCTTGTTTGAATTTGAGAATTTTTCATCAGTGATAATGATAGTACAAATTTAGCGTAAGGTTCATTTTCAAGATACCAAGATCAGTCTTTCTCCGCTAATTCTCTTCTCTGCCTTCTACTGCTTACTTTTATCGCTCCTTATCTAATAACTAAGACTACATATAGAAATAAAATAAACGAATCTAAACCCAAATAGTTAACCCACTAACTGACTGTGCTCATATTTAACATTTATAGTGAAATTACTAAATCATTGCCGGAAAACCTGTGGGTATTTCGTATGATAGCCAGAAACGTATCCCTTAACAAATAAATAAGCGTTATTTTGTATCTACGGTCGGAAATTTCTCCGCCAGCGAGTGTAACGGACTACATCAATATATTCCCTGACGTCGGGGTGTTAACTTTTGAAGAATTTAGTGGGAATGTCCAAAAACATGCGTGCAAAATGTACCTACATATAAAATAAATCAAAATATACTCTGTACAGAATAAAAACGTTTGGATACTCTTTCGAACTCGTAGCTATACTGTATGTATAAGAGACAAAATATTTTATGACATTTATCTCAAATTATTCCAGTACGGTTGAAAATGGTTTTGAAATAAAAAGCTGACTGCTTGGCGGTATAGCTTTGTGAAAGGACTATTTCAGTACCAAAGTACCAGTATAAGTTGATAAGTTGACTTGCATATATATTTTATTAATGCATAAGGCATTAGGATTGTTTATTTCATAGTGATCTGAAAACTCAAAGCGTTCAGATAAAAAAATGTTTTTTTTTAACGTACAATTAGAATTTACAGATGAAACCTAAACTTAAAAATGGCTGCCCTAAAATGTGCATGTTCGATTTGTTATTAATTCACGTCTGGTACGGATAATATAGTTGTTATTATTAAGTTCTTGCTTGAGTCAAGTGCCAAATAAGTCGTCGTGGTCCGATTGGGGACTTGAGAGACAGTACTCTCGTTATTCTACTTTCTTTTCTCGACCGGCGACGCATCAGGGAAGCCTTAGGTGTTGCTAATATTCATGGGCGATTCAATTTTACCATCACGTGGCTCATAAATGAAACACATTAACGGTAAAAAATATGACAAAAAGTGTGGTCTTAAAAACTCCACATATTGCAAGAAGATTTAAATAGTCTGGCAATGTTAATTTATGGTAATTAACAATTATATTTTTATTAGTTCTAAATACACGTACGTGTACAAAAATTGCAGTAATTTGCATTTAAATTATAGTCAATGATTAAATTAGAACCGTTCTGGTAAGGCAAGAAACATTTACAACTTCCTGCTAACTGGGTACCGAACAATGTAGAAAATATAATAAGAACAGAAAATGTCCTTTTAAAACTAAACCGGATAGTAATATTACTCAGAACAACACCTTACCGGAAAGTAGGGACTGGTTGATGTAATAAAATATTAAATTTACTTGGGTTCTACAAAATAACGTGTTTTCCTATAAATGTTACATTTAAGACTTTCATGATCTGCTTCCCTAAATATATTGACTTAATATTTGTTACAATTGCTTTTATGGGACGTGTAAAGTGCGAAATGAAAATACACTCGTAGAACTTATTAAACAACTTTTTTTACACTAATAATAAAATTAACGATGATTAATAAAATAATTGACGATCCGCGTGGCGTAATGGTTACCACGCTGGACCGCCGTTCGAAGGGTCCTGGGTTCGATTCCCTGCGAGACGGAAATTTAAATGATGAGTTTTAGATTTCTGTTCTCGGTCTGGGTGTGTTTGTAATTGTCTTTCTGTGTTGTCCATGGCACCCACGACACGGGGTATCGTAGTGTGGGGCCTTGAGTGTGTGGCGATATTTATTTATTTGTTAAATAATGATTATTAAATAGTTACAATTTTCAAATTGATCCCCAAATTTGTTATACGCGGTGAGAGAGATAATAAAGATAACCAACAGAGACCTAGGGTAGCTACATATATGTGATATTATAGATATCGTAAAAATGTAATTAGTAATATAATCCTTAGGTATTTCTGCTAAGCAGGGGAGCCGGCTCTTATAGATCGGCATGGGATTAACATCAACACTTACGTCTTACACACTTTTCGGCTTGATAAGCTTAAAATTCTTTTCTTCCGTTCATTTTTATTCTAATGACTTTCGGTCATCTTTTACAGAGATTCACATCGCCAATACCATAAGTGCGTGTCAGTAAAGTAGACTCATTGACGTAAGCGTTAATCGAATGAAAGGTAAAGTGTATAATCCAAGGATATCATGGTAATATTTTTCTCTTTATAACTTCAAGAGTGAACATGCTGTTACTGAATAACCGTGTTCAACTTACTGGACTTAACTGCCATTTATTATCAGGTCGCGTTGATGTCAAACATTAACTTATTTTATGTAAAAATATCAAAGGAATGCAGATTACATGGCTAATACTAACGTTAAAAATACTTTAAAACAACTAAGTTGATTGCGGAGACCAATTTAAACGAATAGTCTAGTCTATACGCTAGAACCTAACCGTGGTTGTTGAGTGAGTTACGTGTAACTTTAACCAAATTTTCTCTCGCCATCTGTAAAGGAGTATAGTTTCATTAACCATTATAATTTATTTTATGAACATTACAACGCAAACTTTTCTTAAATTTTTGAATCTTTGCTTCCTTTTTTTCATATTGTCTGAGGCAATCATGCCTACAGTACAATATATTTACGGTCGTAGAACAAAAGAAACGTTACATCCACTATACGGAGCGTCTATAAGGAAACACATGTCACCCGCTCTTGTTATTGTTAACAAGCTGTTTTATGTAGCTGGAGGGAGATTGAGGCATTTCTTTTTAACGCTTCGAAGCAAGATCAGCCGGCGAAAAATACCTTTTCCGATAAAATATATGATTGCGCGCGATTTTTATGAAAAACATTTCAATACACCTTGACTTTTACAAGCCAGTTTGTGTTTTATCAATTAAGCGTTTTATTCTTAGTGTTTACCTTTAGTCTAGAAATATATAATAGATTAGGTATCGTAGAAAACAATTATATTTGATACAAGTAATAATTATGCAGTTTAATAAAGATGGAAATAAACGCAGTCGTGACCTTGTTACATATTACCAATTATAAACTAAGTGTAAAACGACATTAACTTCGCTAAATACATACAATAGAAAAATTAATGCACTTTGTAATTACAAAGAACGTTTGTTAATAACTATGGTTATTAAGTTGAAGAACGTTAATTTATATCAGGTGAGGATAGCTGTAATTGCGGTTACCTGTAATTGCAAGGTCATTAACTATTATGAAAAGAAGTTCTATTGGTCTATCTAAATAATTAACCGTGTATTATAGTCGAAATATTGTAGAAATTATAAATGTAACATACATATTTTAAGTAACTTAGGAAAAACCATAGTATTACGATGCCCTCATTGCGTTTACGTCTATGATTTGCAAGGTTTCACCCTGATAGATATATGAGAAGAAACGGTCTTCGATCTTCATGGAATGTTGATATCGACACTGAACAGAAGTTACGACTGATACTCGGGTTCCATCAGTGAGATACCTACTCGTAATTTTAGGTCATTGCAGATAAGATTTGGATTCTTAGCACGCGCGGTGCAAATTACGAGTAAAGCGATCTGTTGGCCCCTAAATAAACGTCTCTCGATCGCCAAGCCCTTTCCTATCAAAATAGCTCGGCCTACGTAAATAAACTTTGAACCTTATGTTTTAAGAAGTAAGCATGATTTTGTGTAAAAACTGTACCCGCAGAGTCACAGGGTATTCGGTCTCTGGGGTCTAGAAACATATTCTAGTGGCGAATGCGACTTGGCGAGTCTTCAAGATTACTGTCAGCAAATGAGACACGTCCACTGAAAAAGAAAGACCCATAATGTGGTCTTACATATCCTATTGAAACTTAATACCCAAATGGCCGTTTAAAAAGTTGTTATAATAATAGTTACGGAGCAAAAACAAAAAAATATATTGTAAATTTTATTATCGAAGCCATTATACCATTAGTATAAATTTAAACATTAACTCCTAATGAGTAATTAACTAATGTAAACCATAAAACCTAAAGATGTTTAAATACTGGTTACAACAAACCTAAGACTTAAACTTAACAAGATACTTTAATAACATTTTTTAATTGCTAGCTGTAAATAATTGATTTTTCTGTTTGTGACTGTCGCTTTCGGAGTTTAAAATTCTATATTTTTTACTAATGCAACTTACCATATTTTAACTGCAACTAATTATAATGTTTAATTTTGATGAGTAAACAGTGTTTATCAATAGCTTTAGTAGCCATTACTTAATGAATAAATTCAATAATTAAATTATATGGTTTTATTGAACAACAATAGTAGATACATATTTAGCATATTTGTCATTGGAATTTTGATTTAAATCGTTGGTGTAATTATGTAAAATAAATTTTACGACATAATTATAACATGTAATTTTAAATTTATCTCATTGTGCGCATTTTTCTGTAATACGCGTGTACCTACTGATGTAATACATAATTACCTGTCAATAACTTTTTGCTGCCGTCCTCAATACATGCGTAATACCTAGACATTATGTGAATACGACCAGAAAGCAAATTTCATTATTATGATCAATATTGGATTTAGACTTGGATATTAACATATATTCTCTTACAGATATTGTACAAAACGATAATAACAAATGTAAAAGTGTATGTTAAAGCCATCAAAATCCCACCCTGTAATCGATCGCATATCTCGTACTTCCGATATGCATAATGTATGCCTATATTTCGTAACGTAGTATTTTTAATTACATACAGAAAAAAGGAGTACCCAGATGTAAACCGCTATCGACTAAATTAAAACTTCCAGTGATGCAATTCGCCTTATCACTGGCCAAGAACAGTACTACATTCGCTACGTCATCACTTTCCGCAATTCTTCTTAATGGTGAATGTTGTGCCATCTCTTCAAGTTTTGTCTTGCAAATACTGTCTGGTAACCCGCCTCTTGTAAAAAGGTTAGTGCTTATAGGCCCTGGGTTAACCGAGTTGACCCTTACGCCTTTCGGGCCCATTTCAGCAGCAACGCATCTTGTGAAGGCATCGAGGGCACCTTTGGTCATACTATAAGGCGTCAACAACGGTTCTGTAATGGTCGAGACAACGCTAGATATTGTCACGATATTTCCCTTGGTTTCAATTAAATGTGGAATGCATTTCTGAGTTAGTAAATAAGTGCCGCGAATATTTGTCGCCATCATTTTATCGAGATTAGATATGGCTTTATCTATTCCTCCGACCAACATTATGCCTGCGTTGTTCACGAGGACATCGATTTTTCCATAATGCTTGACCGTTTCTTGAACGATTTTTTCCACGTCTTCAGTAACACTTATATCTCCTGTTACTATCAATGGTTGCTTGCCGTAAAATTTAGCACATTCACGAGCCACTCGTTTAAGATTGTCTACGTTACGGCCGACTAAAGATAGAAGACCACCGGCTTTTGCAAATTTTATTGCACACACTTCACCGATTCCGCTGCTCGCACCGGTAATTATTATAACTTTACGTTCGAACTCCATGTTTACCTCAGTAAAGATTAAATTATACTGGCTTAAAAGTAACGCGGAACCTGTTTTATACGATGATACCGTGCAACAGATGAAATAATAAATAAAAATGGCATAATGAATGTAATTAAGCAAATTAGTATGATACTTTCCTGGTAGTTATTCTTGGTATGTTGTTAAAACAATAAGGATTAAAAAAATGGTTCAAATCGTAGAAAATATAGAAGGTTTCATTAAGAATAAACGAGATTTTTTTGATTTGTTTTACGGTTACAGCAGGAATATTTTGGTAGCAGTAATTTATATGCGATATTTTTCAAATGTTAGTTTTTTTTATTAAAACATATAACTGTTTTTCTAGAAATCCGCTTTTGGTTTAATATAATGTTAATATACATATAGCTGTTAGATTTATTTTTCATGTAACTGACAAATGAGAGACGAGTCACCTGTTGGTAGGTTGGCATCAATCAGAAATACAGAAACATCACTGGTGCATTGTGGCTAATAAATAACAAAGCCAAAAGAAAAAAGCAAATAAATGAGTAAGTACTTTCTCATAGTAGAAAGAGGGCTTTGCCTAGCCAGGCTAGCCTCGCGGAAATAATAATACCAGTAAAAATATCAATAGATTAATAATGATAGTTTAGTCTTATACGTGAAGTGGCCGATCTCTATCGCCTCTTACTACACCCTGGTCTGTCGGTCTTTGATTTGGGTCAATATTCTGGGTCGCCCCAAAAATAGATATGGAAAGTTTATAGTGTTGCTTGTGTAAGTTGGGTAAAGCTTTAATTATGACTACTAATAATGATAGTGCTATATTATATTTGAATTAATTCTTACTTCAAAGTTAAATAAATAATTGACTTCATATCAGAAAATACGTTACCGTTACTGTTTTCAATGGAATCTAATTGTGATTCTAAACCATTCTGGAATCCATAAACATACAACAAAAATGTATCAATTATATATCAATTAGTTTATTTACCTCAATAGTAAACAAACTTCGTAAAACATTGAACAGATTTTAATAAAACTTTGGTTGATTGTTCTGCATACACTCGCAAAGTTTCTGAAATAGAAATAACTTGACTCTGTAGCCGGAAATCGTCTTCTTACGGTCGTCAAACTTTCAAATAAGCTAAACACTCCAGAGAAACGTCCGTCCGTATATTTATAACAAGACTAATATAAATTAAATTCCTAGTCAAATATAGCAAAGACGCGTCGGCGGGACAAACCATTTAATACTTTGTCGGGCATAAATAAGGGATTACATTAATACGGGTAATGCTGCGAATGCTTTACGACTATTATTCGTACATTAGCTTCCAGGCTTCATAATTTATCCCTTTATAATAATTTAACTAAACAGAATTATAATGAGATTTATACTGCTGTGAAATAATGAAAAGAATCCACCGTCGTCATAGTTTTTGGGGTGTAATAGTCCTCATTTATATTCGAGTCCAAGAATTTACGTGTTTGTGGCTATAGCCCATATGGGTAAAGTGCCTCCTCATATGGCTATAGTCCTGCCCCTAGAAACCCAGCGAGGTTCTATAACATCCATTTTAATCCGGACAACTTTAGTAGACACAAGTATGATGTTTCACCAAGGTTTACATACTCAATTTAGCATACTTACTCCGCCATCTGTTAGAATCTTATGGAACTAATTCTTTGTGAGATATTAAGCAAATATTTTGCAATAAAATAATTTTACGACTATAAATTGAGATGTAACCTATCCTATCATTTAAGTTGGATCAAACTGGACACGATGTACTAAATTTGATTAAAATCGGTTTAGCAGTTTAGGAGACCATAGCGGACAAACACCGTGTCATGTATTTTATATATATTAAAAAGAAGAAATGTATTACTTGTATAAATTCCAGAGAGACAAAATTTGCAAACGGATTTTGACGTCTATTTTTACATGGTTTTATAGAAATTTCTGAAAGAAATAAGTATATTTTTTCTACCATTATCCGTCAGTGTAAAAAAATCATTCTATGCCATTTATTTATTTATATTGTAAACGAGACTAACTTACTGATATATTGTCTTTAATTGTAAATACTTTGTTTAGAACCACTTACCATGACAGCTGTGACATTATAGTGTTACTTTTAAGTTTATTCAAAGTAAGATTAAGTAGTTAGTTCCAAGTATCCGTAAATTACAGGACAGTAACCGTATCCGAAACATTTGTTTTTCTTTTATACCAGACTAACTCCATATACTCACAATAAGGGATAGCGTGGAGATAATTGAATTTATTTCTTTATCATATTTTTTTTATCTTTTCTCGTAGGATTCTTTCCATAACATAATATATAGCATTATTTATATTACACAAATGACATGAAATTGTTATTTTTCTTTTATTTTTATTAATTTATTTTACAAAAAGAAAATGTGTAACAATAACAATAAATGTAAAATACCACAAGCAAGAATAAAATGTGAAAATTATGTTGGACAATTACAGTCTTATTCGTTTTATGTTACAAATCTGACTCTAAATTCCTACGTGAGCTTCGTAAAACACAATCAATTTGTAGAACGCAAGAGAAATTAACGCAAGATAACAAGGAATTAGCGTCGCACCTGGGGAAGGATGGAGCGTTTCAGATAACTGAATATATTACCACGATTAAACCGCTGAAAAGAATGAATTCTCACAAAGCAAGGGAAGGCGCAATCTAAACGAGCTCTTCCAAAGAGACTTCAACGTCCCGAGCTATGTTTATCTTAGTGTCGACTTGAAGGCTTTTGTCTTCAATGCGTTTCTTATTGGTATTTCAATATTTCTACTCTTTGTTCTATCTGGAGTTGGAGAAAAACGTGACGTTTAATTTTAAACACAAAGAAATTTTGTTGGAAGCATCAAAATACGAAATTCTTAACCAAGGGATTATTCTTTAATACAAGAAAAAAAAATTAAAACACCTAACACCGAGTACACACGGATTTTCTTATAATCTATGTAGACTAAATTACAAAAGAAATTGTCGAGTATCTAATACCGTTAACCGCGGAACACTGGATCACCGAGATGAAGACCACAATCAATTATATGAAAACTACCAGTAATACAGTTAGCTTTGTCACTCGCAAGGAATGCCACCAATTCAGCCACATCGTCGCTTGTAGTTAGTTTCCTTAGCGGATGAGCTGCTGCCAGATTCTCGAATATTTTGTCATTGGCTTCATCATTAATCCCATTCCTTTTAAAAAGAGTCGTGTTTACAGGTCCTGGGTTAACCGCGTTTACTCTCACGCCTTTCGGAGCTAAATCTAAAGCAACGCATTTTGTGAACATGTCCACGGCCGCTTTGGTCATACTATAAGGCGTCATCGCAGGAATCGCAACATTTGATACTATACTCGAAATGTTTACGATATTTCCTTTTGTCAAAATCAAATTTGGAATTGCTTGCTGCGTCATTAAGTACGTACCTCGAACGTTTGTAGCTATCATACGGTCGAAGTTCGAAATATCGTCCATTACTCCAGCCATTAATAAAAATCCTGCGTTATTGATCAGAACATCAATTTTTCCAAAATGTTCGACTGTTTCTTTGATGATCTTTTCGACATCTTCTGCTATACTTATATCTGCTTTAATGGCAAGGGGTTTATTTCCACTGTATTCTGCGCATTTGTCGGCGACTCGGTTAAGATTATCTACATTTCTTCCGATTAAAGATAGCAAAGCTCCTGATTTGGCGAATTTAAGAGCACAAGCTTCACCGATTCCAGCACTTGCACCCGTAATCAACACCACTTTTTGCTCGAACTCCATTCTGGTCGACGGCTCGCTCCTGACTAAACAATTAAAAGTGGTCTGGGGACATGACACGCGCTGGTGACTTGTTATCCAGTTACTACGCTTACATGAACACTTGTAGCCTAAGGAAGTAATAGAATTGACTTGAAGCAATTCTTGAATTAATTTATTATTCTCTATCTTTTTCTTCTTTCATGTTTAAAAACATATTGTAAAGATAAACTATGAAATATAAATATAACGAAATGTATGTTTATATGAATGCAAAGAAATATTTTTACTTTTTTTTTCTATTGGGATTTTGTCTGTTTCTCAATGAAAGTCATTAAAACTGTAGTCTGTAACGCAGGTCAAATGTACTTCGTATATCTTCGAGTACAAAGTAAATGATGATTATTTTTTAATCTAAGTATACAAATTTTTCAAGTTTTGGGTCCAAAACTCATAAAATAATTGATGGGGTGACATTTTTTTTAAAAACATTTTAACGGAAAGGTGTTTGAATTATTATCGCTACGTGTAATAAGGCTCATAATACGGCTCACGACAAAGGACATCTGTATTTTATTGAATGTTTTATCGCTAATGCTAAATGTTAATTTGGTTGAGTTTTATAATCAACTAGTTGACCCAGTGAACGTTGTTCTGCAAGATAATATAGTCTAGCAGACCCGGCCACGCGTTGCTGTGACTAAGGTTTACACACTCAATTTTGTCACTTAATTATAGTTTCAACAATGTCAGTGTTATATGCATTGAACATTGTTGTTCTACAAGACTGTCTAGTAAATTCAACACTCGTTATGCTACTCGTATGACAAAAGACAGTTGCGCAACTAATACGAGGCTTACTCTCAAAGGAAATACTGTTTGCGCACAAGTAAATTATACTTATTTACGTGACACATACGTAATTAGTTATATAGTATATAAATTTGTAAATTAAACGAGTTAGTAAGTAACTTTATCCCTTATCCCAATAAATTCATGGTAAGTAACTTTATCCCAATAACATAATTAGTTTCAAAGTTATTCTTTGATGTTATATTTTTGAGCTTTTAAAATTCAAAATTATAACAGTCGTAAAGTCTATATCAGATTTTAAACTTTTAGAACTTGAAGTGTATCAGTATACTACTTTAAACAATTATAGAAATTAAATTAAATACGTAGGGCTGAATTGCATATACTTTACTCAAAAGAAGTAATCATCGTTATTTCGCTTCTTGCTTTCTGTGTTCTTTCTGTCTCTAGTGCAGTCTGAGATGTTTTAAACTTTTTTTTACCATTATAAGTTAATACTTGGCTAATCTTACCTGATTGAGGCAGAGATGTAGTCTTGGATGGTAAGGCGCACTAACTTAGAAGACAAATCATTATCCGGCGCCAGAATCAGGCAGTTTCATGGACATTATGCCTATTGTCGCTGTCGGCAAAATCACTACCAAGTGACTAATATACATAGAGACTGGTAATTAAGACTCGTTTCGGTGTAAATTAAATAAAACACAATGATATTTTTCATACAATTTATTTGATCTCATTACGGGATAGACAACATTAAATTTCGAAGCGAATCTATATGTACATTAATTTATTATTTGCTAATCATAAATTATTCGTACGAGAATAATTGAAACTTACATTAAAAGCTCCCTATAATTGTCTTTGGCACTTGCATTACACTAAGATAAGTAGATGAAAATAATAACAATATGTAAAAGTAGGTAACATTATGAATTTTAAGGTAGTATATTATAAGGTTCTTCATACCTTATAAGGTTCTTTATACAAATATTTGCACAAGTGTAACATACCTATTCGTAATGTACAGTAACGTACAAAGTAAGGATAAGTTCACATGATCGATTGGCAAAAATGATTTTATTAGAAAAGAATACAATATTCTCATAAGTGTTAGAAAGGGACATGTCAGAGGCAATTTGGTTGTTTATTTTATAACACACGTACAAAAACAAACCCGACAATTTTAAAATGCATCACATTTTAGTTAATGCTTGACCACTTCTCTACCTGATGGTAAGCAAAGATGTAGCCTGGATGGTAAATCTTAGAAGATGTCTATTCAATTTTGTCTTAAAGCTACCTACATTATAATCCAACGGAAACACTGGCTTAACTACATGCATATTCATTTAAAATCATTCAGGTTGTTTAATATAATAATGTCTATATTTTTTTAATAAAGTTCTTTTTGACAGTATTACGCTGTCACGATTCTTTGGAGAAACCAAAGCTACCAATTGAAGAGGAGTATCTAAATTTATATTATAGCTTGCGTATTAATAAGTGTTACTATGACAAAATATACTGCTTCTTAAACAGCTTTATGTAAACGACTTCAATCTACTTGGTAAATGGTCAATTCAAGACCACATTGACCTTAATTGGTCAATGTCAAGTAGATAAGCTGAGCAATTATAGGAAATTATCGATTATCCTGTGTCGAGTGTGTTTTTGTTTGTATCTGTGTGCGTCCATTGTGTTTTCTCAACGTATATTTCTTTTTGCCAACTGTATTATGCGCGGCCATCCTAAATATAATAGTTATGTTATAACGAGAAATTACGTAAAATGTTTACTAAAATGTAGACACACACAAGATGATAAAGTACTCCATGTCATATCTAATGGTTACTCACATTCATACGATTTTTGTAGTTTTTGTTGTAAATAGACAGACTTTGTTCTGTTACAAGTTTTAATTCATGTGCTACAAAAAATTAACTAAAATAAAAGATTTGACGAATTGACGTTTTCATATACAAGTTACATTAATACCTATGTTTATTGTTCATGGTAAAAAAAAAGAAAGATAACACTAGTCAATTGAGTCAATACGAAATGATTTAATATTTACACAATGTTCACATAGTCGATTAATTGGCTGATCGACAATTGCCAGGTAAGCTAGAGTAGATATAAAGAGAATAGAAGCATTTGAGAGAGAAGAAGTAAATCCATTATCTTACAAACTCTTACACAATATTTTAAGGTGACGTAGAGCCATTTTACTCTATGATTTGTACAAAATGATGTGTATAAATATTGGAGGGAGTGCGATATTGGACGTCAGGGTTATTCTTAATTTACATGCCCTACTTAGATAGATAGATACTTTTTATCTGTTAAAAAATCCTATGCCTATGAAGTTATTAATTTTATGTTATGAGTAAGCATTACTTGAAAGCTTGACACAGATTAAGAATTATTACAAAGATTTAGAATTATTACAAAAATATTACATGCAATATGTCCTATTGGAAATATTGGACGTGGGTCAGAAATGTGTTTAAATATAAGCCTAATATTGATCGTACGTTAGAGATACAAATTCCACGAATTATGAGGGTTGCCCCAAAAGATTGTGATGCGATCCAAATTTCAATTTAGATATTATTTTGCTCGCTCAAGCGAGAGGGTTCCCTGCTAATATCTGTCTCACAACCATTGCATACACCGAAAAAAGTATTGGATGCTAGCGATTACAAAATAAGTTACGTATCAAATCCTTACTTAAGCAGGTACATTCGACTCCCGTGCCTTAATTTTAGATGTTACTGCTTCTAAATGTTCATGAGATGTTGATATAAAATTATTAAGTGATAGTAGTTATTTTGCAAACTACATATATCCAAATATATATGTCCTTAAAAGGTTTGAATCTAGAAAGCTAAAATAGAATAGCAAATTAAAAGTAAAATCGCATAGCATTGCCTATTCCAATAATTACAAAAATAACTATAATTGCGTCTATAATCTATAACTTTTCTACGGGAATATCGACTACAGGAATATCAAAATAACCTAATTACCTACAATTTACATTAGACGAGAGGACATTCTTAATAAATAACTTAACTTAGAGTTAATAAATTTAATATAATGCATTACATACCAAAAAATAACGCCATTACTTTGCTAACTGACAAATTTTGAGATCACAATATCGCTTGGCAATATAGTCTTAGCTCCTAACCTAGCATCCTAAACATTGTTCACAACATCCATTTTCACTACAGTACTTTAATTTTCTTTGTTTAAGTGTATTGAAGCACGATGGGCGAATTTCGACTTAATTAAATGACGTAACTAAATGGAGAAGTAAGACTCATTTATAAATGTAGGAAACGTGAAATATAATAATGGCGCCTATTCAAATGTTGCCAATGAAAAATACTCCATATAAAACAAGTAAATAGAAACATTAACAAATTTTTCATTGCTTTTTTTGGATTTAGTTGAAATTAATATAAATCGAAATATACCCATATTCGAAATTACCTCAATCCACAATAAACCTCAATTCATTGACCTAACAAGCATGACTAGAAAATATAAGAAATAACTTAACTTTTCTACCCTTAATATTTGAATATTAACGTAATCGTTAGAATGCTTTAAACAATTGAATTATAAAATAATATTTAGTAACGTTTATACATTCAAAATCTACCTACATCATACCCTTTTATAATCAAGCAAGAATCTATTTTATATATAATTAGTGTTCGATATTTCTGCAGACATATGTACTGTAATACGGCTAGATAGGGATACATTAACTAATTTTATTTGCAGCGTTTTACAAATATTACACAATATACAAAACATACTATAAAAATAATAAAAATTAAAGCTTATTAAAACTGTTCCTAAAGAATATATTCCGTGTATTATACAATCATTGATGCTACAATTTTAATGAAATAAAGGTCTAATATAAAACAATGTCAGCCAGTTTCCATATTATTTAAAATAATGGCATTTACAATTTAAGAAATTAGAGTATCTCGTATTTTATATCGAAAAGTGTATGGAATTTGTGTCATTTTGATGTAGTTCAATCAGTACATGCAACATAACTATTGCCCACTAAAGGCACGGACATCTTTTCAACATCGAGGAGACGTAGAGCATACTCCGCCACGTTGCTCCAGTGCGGATTGGTGATCATATCCCATAATTGGGGCGAATTACCGCTGTGATATACTCATCATTACCATTATAACTAAAATTAAGTACTCATATATGAATTTAGTTACGGGTGTAATTAAAATAAAATTATAAAGTGGGTAACAATCAATTCCAAAATATGAATTCCGTTAATTGAGCTCATATTGTGTAATATGAGCCACGCGAATTCACAATTTCTTAAAATAAATGAATTATAGGTACATTCTTAATGTAAAAAAATGGTTAGGTCTGTGATTGGCCTAACTAGCACTTGTTAATTGCACTACTGTATCATACTACTATGAATGTTACGTTGTTAATTCAAATTAATATAGATTAGTTATAAAACTAGTTAGTTAGTTATTCGTTTAAGTTTAAGAGGTTTTAAGGTGATGAGCTTCGTGATCGCAGCGGCGGAGTACTGCGAAGTGTGTCATCTGGAAGGTATTTGTGGAGCGACTACCACGCTCGAGGGTACCCGTCATCGTGTAACCCATGTTGAAGTCGGCCTGGGTTACGTTCGTGGTCAGATATAACTGTAAGAGAAATATTTATGTCTTTATTAACATTTATATTAATAACTAGTGGCCGCCCGCAACTTCGTCCGCGTGGAAGTCGGTTTCCCTTAGGAATGAGAAGTTTTCCCGCGTTAAAAGTACCCGATGTGTTATTCTGATGTATAACCTATAGTACTGTAAAGTTACATCCAAATCCATCCAGTAGTTTTTTTCTGAAAGAGTAACAAACATTCTCACAAACTTTCGCATTTAAGAAAGCTTCGAACTGCTAAGCTATAGGGAGTTATACGTGTTATTGTGAGTCAACCATAAAAGATAGACATATGCTGTCGTGGGATATTTTTTATATAATTTT
>DWJN01001511.1:0-17733 GCA_018248895.1 Carystus phorcus
TTTCTCTACAAAGTATATATTAATTTCTCCAGATTAAAAGCACCCCGGGGGAAGAGGGGACTTTCTTAACACAAGTTTATTTTATTAAGCTTAATTAGAAAGATCCCACAAAAATGTTATGTTATGTAATTATTCTGGAAAAATAAATTATTTTTTGATTTTTTTTTTTTTTGACTTAAATATATTTTTTCTGAGGATACCACGTATGCATAGCATGGAGACCACGAATAATATATAACTAACACACATGATCGGAAAATAAAAGTTTGTGTTATATAAATGTCAGGGAATCGAAACCGGGACCCCTCGCTTCCCCGGAAGAGGCGAGATGGCAGTTTTAACAACAATAAATAATGCGGCCTTTGACTTATGTTTCGTGCATAGGGACGGACGTATTTGCGTGCCTGCATCGGGAAATACCTGTAATCTATCAGTTACTATCTTGTCCGTACCAACAATAAAATAGCTGCGGAACTATTTTGTCATTTTTCTCAGCCTATGAACACCGACATGTAAAAATAATACATAGCATCGTAAAGCTAAAATACAGCTTCTTCTACAGAAACTTTCTACATATGATGAGGATATAAAATACATAGGTACATATCGTGAGTACTCGTATCGCTACAAAATGAACTTCAGTGTGGCTCAATACATTGACATCGTAAGTAACTTGATTCACTGAGCATATAAATAACACTGACTAATGCATCTTTAATAATACTGATACGTTTTATTCCTATGGTACTTACCTCAGTTTCATTGTCAAAACCCCTATTACAGAGAGGGCAGCAATTGTTGTCTTTGAGTTGGCCCTTGAACTTTGAAATTATAAATATCGACGATTGGAGCTCATTCGTTTCCTCCTATGAACCAAAAAATGTTGAATTAAATATTTACTCAAAAATTAATACAAAACGGAATTTGTCAAATTAGTGAAATATGGAAAATTTTAAAATGAGTGAATAAAAAAAATATTAGCGACTGATGATGGTTTATTGTTTTAATAACTTGAGCGGTATGAATTTGAGTAAGCAAAAAATTAACTAACCGTGCGACTACATTACTAAATGAGGTTAGGTTTTTTGTATTGTAAGCAACTCAAATTAATGTTTGTAAGTTGCTGGTCTGTTGATTTCTCGTCACTCGCAGTCAATCGCTCCTTAGTAATACTATAACGTAAATTAATTATTTTTGTCACTTAAAACTTTTATTTATAATCACTCGTTTTAATAATTCCCCAAAAAAAAATGGCGTGGCACGTCGCCAGATCAACTGACAACTCAGCCTCACATACTCTTGCGCCGCATTACATCGGTACAAACATGTTAATGTAAAGAGAAAATTAAATACATCATTTCCTTCTTGGCCGGCAACGCGTGACCTGGGCCGCGTTCCAGTAAACGTTCACAACGATCACAACGCTCATTTCGACCGCGGTCGTTGTGGTCGAGACGAATACGTCACTCATGACGTCATAACAAACGCTCACGCGACGCTCACCGCGACCCATCTTATAAGATCTCATAAGATGGGTCGCGGTGAGCGTTCCACTAGAGTTTATGACAGTAGCGTTCACAAGCTAGTGGAACAGGAAAAAGTGCGGTCGTGAGCGTGATCATTGTGGACGCCTAGTGGAACGCGGCCGAGGTGACCCGTCTGCTCGTTTGCCTACACACGGCATAAAAACAAAAATACGGACCTGAAGTTTTTCAACATTAGCAGTGACTTTGGCGAGGGTGGTGTCGTAGGGCTGCGTGCCGCAGGCCTTGTACATCTGGTCCTCGGCCGCCGTCAGCTCGGCGCGCCGCTCCCGCACCAACTCCCGCACGTGCTTGCGCTCCGTCTCCAACGACGTCATCTAGACAATATCATTATCTTAACGACTAAGCTCGGCTCGATTCTAATTACTTTTTTGTATTTTTTATTTATTTAATCTTTATTGTAAAACCTTAAAATAATGGTGTACAAGGGGCGGACTTAATGCCTAGTGGCATTCTCTACCAGTCAACCCTGGTTGTTAATGAAATGATGAAGTAGGTGTTATGTTATATGGTTTAGATTCTCGACTTCAAGAGTTTGTGTGATTGATTGTTTGAAAGAGCTAATCTCAGGAACTACTGAACCGATTGGAAAATGGATTTTAGTGTAAAATAGTCCATTTATCAAGGAAGGCTATAGGCTGTATAACATGACACTAAGATGAATAGGAGAGGAGTAGCAGTAAAAAATATTGCAAAATCGGGAAAATTTAGAGCTTTTCTTGCGTGCGCTAATTAAATGGTGAAAGTTACGGAAATATCATGTACTACAATATTATTCCCCTCTAAAAGTACTAAGTAAAAATCTGCGGCAGCATATGTCTAGCTTTTAGGGTTAACCTAGTATAACCATCTTTATGGTTACCAAAATAGATTTAAAATAATAATTTATATGGCAAAACAACGTTTGTTGGGGTCAGCTAGTCAGTTATAAAAAAATAAAATTGCAAAATAACATTTGCTGAATACGCTGATCTTTATATACACTCTTGATCCAAACAAATCTGAAACAAACTTTTGTCCATATTGATATTTCCCTGAAACTAAACTTACTTTAGTATGGTTCTCCTTCAGTTTTTTCTTTAACGAATTCACTTCGGACTGCACATCACACTCGACCTTATTGATTGACATGGCGAACTTCTCTTCTGGCATTTCACCCAAAAGTCCAATAATGGCTGTTCTGTGTTGGTTCTTTAATACTGTCAGCTGTTTCTCCTTCTGTTTTAAAGCTTCTTCTACTCTCTCTTTCTCATTCAATTTTGCGGTCTGTTTTTGTAGGAGGGTTATCTAAAAAAAATATAACGCATTTAGTTAAAAATCTCATATATAACAGTAACTAGAGATAAAAAAAAATCCTTCGAATACCTTTTCGCTTATCTGCTCCTGCTCTTGTTCATGACTTTCCATTGCTTTCTCGTCATCATTAATTTCCTTTTGACTCTCTTCTGTATTCAACTCCTTCTCTACTCTTTGATACTCTCTAAAACATATGTTAAGCTTAGATAATAGCTTCCAAATTCATGGCAATGTAAACAAATTATTCATCAAAATAGAAAATTTATATAGCATCATAGTAAATATAAGGGCTACATATTCTAGCCTAGGTCTCTACATGAAATTTGTTGAAACAAAATCATTCTTAAAATCCCCCTAAACAAATATTAAAAACAATAAATCTTACTCTTCAGCAGCATTCAGTTTCTGCTCCAAAACTTCCAATTTCTGTTTTGACTTGTTAGCATCTGTTATTTCTTTTCCTATCTTCACAATTTTCTTTTCTGTCGCTTGTATATCAGATTCTTTGCTGGATATCTTTTGCTTGTGTCCGGACTAGAGTGGTAATAACAATAATTGTAATGTTTGTTTGTGTGATACAATGCAAATACTTTATAGCCCACCTACGAGCAAATTCTATTGTATGGCAAACCAATTAAACAAAACATTTTTATATACCTATGGTAAATATTAATTAAATATACTATCTATTTCAAATAGTCATTGCCACATACTTCATTACTTACTTCATTTTATACATTACTTCTATAGAAAAACAATATCAAAACAAAATATAATACCAAATCGTCATTGATTTTACTACTTTTATATACCTACTTACTAAATAAACTAACTACTTACTAAAGCGACTCTGCTCTCATCAACTATGGATTGCATTTTTTTCTCTTCTGCATCTGCTTGGGCTTTGAACTCTTTGAGTTCTGCATTCAATCTTTCTATTTTCTCTGTAATTTTTTTCATAGCTTCCGCCGCATTCTCGTTTTCTACATTTCCTATTTCGACTTCTGTTAAAATACATTTATTTTAGAACCTTAATTTGATACCAACAAAATTAC
Source organism: Carystus phorcus (assembly GCA_018248895.1). NCBI lineage: Eukaryota > Metazoa > Arthropoda > Insecta > Lepidoptera > Hesperiidae > Carystus > Carystus phorcus. The sequence goes on from DWJN01001511.1 coordinate 3,896, forward strand.
AACTAAACAAGAATTAACCAGTTAGATAAATTTCAACAAAAAATTACATAATTAAATATTTGAGAAAACCTATTTTAGACAGTGTATTGACGCAATACATCCAATAACTATATTTGGAATTTTATCACCTTGTTTTATGTGTTTGCTTCTATTGATTTCAGAAATGTCTTAAACAATTTAGATTTGTTTTTCTCTGGCTCATTATAATAATCTTTGAGCAACATTTAGTGTAAGTTTTATTTCAATTGTTTCCTGAACAAAGAATAAATCTGAATGAAAGAATCTAGTTAAAAACATTTTCTCGAGTATGGGCATGAACACTTAAGGTAACCAAAAAGGGATTGGGGCAGATAGTAGATAGTTTAAAAGCATGGTGAGCCCATTCTATTTGATTCTATCAAACATTTAATGAATATCGAGTGTTTCTTCCGAAGCATTGAGGCCTCTCTAGGGGTCACCAATATCTGTTGCTCATATGTTTACCATCCACCTTTGGATTTGTGTAACCAAACCTAACCTAACCTAATAGTATTGGTATATATGATCGACACAATACAGTGTTAGATAATTGTTCCCCATTACATAATACTCAGGAAACCTCCGACTCACCAGCGAGCTTGGCGACATCCACAATCATAGAGTTTCTCTTGTCCATTTTCTCTTGATTCTGACTTTCCAACAGGGCAAGTTTGTTATATTTCACTTCATTTGACATTTTCTCATTAGCAATTTTTTCCTCCTCCTTATTGAAATTCATATTTCTCTTATAGGAGGCATTAAGCTCTTCCTTTTTTGATTCAACTGTTGCTTTGTAGTTGCCTAAAATTTTAACATACACAATGAAATACTTCAAATTAACACTATAAATTGTATAATAAAGATGGTATTAATCAGTCTGTTTTTAATGTAGATTACGTATATAACAAAAAATTCACTACATTAATGATGAAATAAGGTATCAATTGTTTTGAGGTAGTTTATGAATGTGATTCAAATACTGTGTTATGTGTATGATGCATGATGGCTAAATAATATAAAAATACATTACTGATATTTTTTTCAAGCTCCTCCTGAGAACCTTCAAATACACTGGTAATTGTTTTTTTCAAGTCTTCCTCTTGTGATTTACATTGTTCCAATCTGTAAATTTAAACAAAATTAAATTAAATATATACTATTGTTATATTTAAGTACCATTAATGATAATTCTTTCTTAGTAAGCAGCTTTGACATAAAATGTATAATAATAATTCCATTACTTATTTTTTACTTTCTCCCTCTCAGATTCAAATTCTATGAGGTTTTTTTGTAACTTTTCAATAGATTGAATTTTTTCAGTGATAGGTGTAAGTTCCTTTGTCAACTCTGCAACTTTAATTTCATTCTCAGAAATTCTTGTTTCTGTGTTTACAACCTCAAGTTTCCTTTTATCCAACTCCTGTTTTTCATCTGTTAGGTGGGTGACTTCATTTTCTAAAATTTAAACAAAAGCAAATCAACAAACCAAACCAATCAACAGAGGATTTAGTTATATTTTTTATCATTATTATTATTTATTAGCTTTTATAATGACATTTAAAATTTTAATCTTAGTTAACAACATTTTTTTTTTAATTTTTAAATTAATTTTGCAATAATTCTGCAGTACTCTGATGAGGATGTGAGTTCCCACAAAGAGAAATAGTTGTAACATTCAATTTAAAAACATGACTACAATTAATGAGTTGTATACCATGTGAAACTTTAATAAATTAACCAAACTAGGTTCAACCACTCATTTATCATGTTTGATGGCAATACTGTTATATAGGACCGTTTAGGTGGCATTATACTAGGTTATTTAGGTCTTAGGTCTTTTAATCCTTTCCTTGCAGTATAACATACACTCACCAAGCACTTTAAGTTGCACAGTGTACTCTTTTCTAATTTTACGAAGGACATCAAAACAATCACTGTACTTGTCTGCATCAAATATTTCATCGAAGCGTTCCTTAACTTTTTTGCCTTCATCCAACGGCCAACTAGAGTCTTCTTGGTGGCAAAATATCACAGAGTTTAAAATTGCCTTAGATACTCCTAAAATTGAAAGAAAATTCAATATTAACATATAAGCTACAATTCATTTACAGTTTCAATGAAAATTAATAATTACGTACAGTGATTAACAAGTACCCTGTCAATTTAACATATATCACAATATTATTACAACCAATTTGATCAGCATCAACTATGGTATTGGTTTCTTCTCTTTGTTAGAGAAAACATGATTAGTAAGCTGGAATATTTAGTTCAGTATTTATTAGGTATTTTGGTTGTAATAATTAATACTGTGTAGTAACACACGTTTTAACTGCATTTTACATTTTAAAAATTCATCATTCATCCCATTAATTACAACTTCAATATAAAATATGTTTTTTACATTAAGAATTACCTAATTCTTCATGCATCACAGAATCCAAGTCTGCACATCTTGAGGACACATCTGTAGTTTTACCATTTTCATCAATAATTGAGAGAAATGAATCCAGAGTCTGAAATTTGGTCTTTTTCTTCTGCATAGCTGTAACTTTCATTGATCTTGTAACTTCTAATTTTCTATCCTTTGCATTAAATATCTATAAATAAAAACAATACAAACATACCACTAACCCATATCTGGTAAAAAAATGTATTTACTGTAAAATGCTATAAACAAATAAACAATGAACAATTATATTCATAATTAATGACATTTTGCAATGCTACTAATTCTGATTGTAGAAATTTGTAAGTGATACATAATAATTGCCTTATGAAGTGGGCTTAGCTTAAGTATCAATGGTATCAAGTGACATAGGATGAAATGGAACATGGAGAAAAAAATAAAGATTACCAATAAGACTAACCTTCAACTTGACTTGACCAAGCACTTCTGTTGACCTGTTGATTTTGGCATCATGTACAAAGCATTCATTACGACTCCCAGGAGGCATTTGTCCCGTAATAGCATATCGCAAGCATTCGATAATAGTTGTTTTACCACAACCATTTTGTCCCAAAATAAGTGTTAACGGTCTTTCGAATGAGATACGCTGTTCATCCGTCTCTTCTGGTCCAAAACTACGAATACCTCGCACAGCTAATGATTGAATTCCAGCCATTGTAGTATCTTTTTCACGAAATTCAAACAATAAACATTTTATTTCAGACAATACACTACAAGTACAACAACCGTCAATAATCAACCATGCCGGCTTGATTCAGGAGGGAATCAGTGTTGCCAGATAATTGACAGATAAATCACTTACAGAGTAGACTATTTTAAAATACATTGATTACAATAATCTTTCTATTAAATTCCAATTTGATATCACATAACACTGAGAGCATAGTAAAAAACTCGGACTCAAGTAAAGACGCAAAAAACAATTTATGAACAGTGGTATTGTACAGATTTAGTCAAGATTAATAATATAAATAAAAATCGATAATTAATGTCTCACATTATCGATGCATATATTGAGATATTTTTCTTACAGAAATGGAACAATAAAACAATTATAACGTTCCGTTCAGTAATTGTTTGGATTCAACTTTAAGTATTGAAGTATGAATTTTAAAGAAAGTAAATAAAATTATTTATTCACTTTTAAATATAACCGATGCATTTAGACATCAATCAACAAAAATTATTTTCGTCAATTTTGTAATTTAAGAAAAATAACTAAATTAAATCAAACATATTTATTTCATTATTTGTCTTAATTCCGTTGTACCTGTTCCCCATTCTTTAATAATGAAACAAAAAATATTGTGATTAATATGAAGTGCATATAATAATGCTATGTGTAAAAGGTATACTTCTTTTCGTGCTGTACTTTGTTTCGATATCTTAAATACAAATATACTCATGCACCATCATGGATGCAGTGCTTCAAATGATTTGGTTCACTATAGTAAAATATGATATCAATATATGTATAATTGTGTCGGTATTAACCAACTTTTTTTACCTAATACCTACAATGTTTAATCTTTTTATGACGCATCGAGAAACGTCGATGCAATATTTTGATGCATCACATCTAAAAATCTAATTTATATTATCTGCATAAACGTCCCAAAATAAACATAGTAATAGGTAGTGGGGATGTACAGAAGTTTGAATCGAATTCTAAAAAGTCGAAACCCAAAAATATCAATCAGGATGTTTAATTGCTGTATTAATTTTGACTTCGATTCCGACAGTTTTAAATCAAAGGTTTTAAATGAAAGTCGATTATAGCTATAGTGGCATCGTGATTATGGTTAGAAAACTATGTCGTCAAGTTTAATGAAAAAATATCGCTCGAGTCACCTCTTTCACGTGGTCTCCGTTAAATATATCTCAGAAATCTTCATCGCCTCTTCATGTGAAAAATTGAGTTTTAACTGAGACTAAAGACGCAGGAAATATACCTGCTTGTAACAGTCTTAACACTACCTAACATATGATTTCTTTGGTCTCCGACTATGATTATCCAATAAAAATAAATATAAAACTTGAATAAAACACTATCTAACAAATAAACTAACTATCTAACAAATATTACAAGTAATAAATAAGTTAAAAAAGAAGTGACATTGAAACTATTATACTATTACTTTTTAATAATATCGATGCACAAATGTCGATTTTTAATGCATCGATGTGTATCGGGAGCTGACCTCAGTATGCTATATTAATCTATGATTGCGCTTATTTAAGGTGAAGAACAAGAAATATTCTCTGTGCTTTAATTTGTGGAAGTGTGCGTCCGTCGGGTTAGCATTATTCTTGTATTTGTATTTTTTTTATCGAATTTCATTGTTTTTCATAACCGTTTTATTGAATAACTAGTGGCTGAACTGATTTTGTCATTAATTATAAAATACCATTCTAATAAATATACGAAGATTGACTTCTATTGGAATCAATTCATATGTATAGCGCTACATGTAAGTATTTATCTAATTTGCTTTTTGATGTATTTGTAAACATAAACATTAAGATAAAAGAGAATTCATATAATTAAATCTTTGTTGTATTTTATACGTAAAACAGTAGTTGCGTACTAAATGGTAGATAAGTATTGTTAGTAGGTAGAATTTTGAAGGTCATATTACTATTTTATCTCTTAATTCAAAGACTGGTTTTGTTATGTTTACATTTTCACATTGATGATATTCTGAAAATATAAGATAATTACATAACTATTATAAAAAATGCCAATATCTTCTTTATGTCGCGTTATATGTCATTCGTCATGATGACCCATTCAGGTCAGGACAATAAAATATATACAATACACTAGTGATATAGGTACTACATTTGTTTTTATTATATCACTCCATTGTGTTGAAATGTGTATTATTTTGTTATAATATCTTAACAATTAATTTTATAGTCATGGAGAATCAGTGAATTTTGTTTTATGTGTATACTTACTGTACACGGTCCCAATTACATATTTCACTAAAACATTGGGTATTGCCGTTAAAATTATCAGTGTTTAATAATAATAATGTTACACACTAGGTTTCCATGTATAGTGCGTGCTGGAATAATAATAATACTGGGCCCATAACCTTATAATAATGTATTGTTTGTGTAGAAAATATGAAGATATTTTTTTCTGCATTTATATTTATTCCTTATTGTAATTTGGTGAGACAATATTTTCGGCACACATGGGAAGCCATATTTCCTACTACTAAACAAAAAACATAGTGAAAAAGAAATAGAGTGACTAGCATAAAACCTTAACAACACACAAAGACAAGGACAGATTGTTTGCAATGGTAAAATAATAAATGATAATGTAATTTATCACTTATATTATTTAAAATAAAGAACATTTTAGTATCATCTCGTTTTAGGTTTGTACATATTTTTCTTCAATAATGTTCACTGCCAGCAGCTCTGAAGTCAGTATTTGTTACAAATTTCTTACAGAAGAAAGAATTACACGTCTTTTAACTGTACTAATGATGTAATTAAAACTTTAAACTCCCTATAATATATCAGCATACAGGTTTGCCATTCGTTCATTATTTATTGATACCAAGAATGTCTATATCTTTAGATTTTTTTGTATATGATGAATGAAATTAATTTAATATTAAATTGTTCCATATGAATTATAACAAGATAGAAGGTAGACTGGGAGATTTAACTTTAATCAAAAAGTATGGGGTTAATTAAGGGTTAGTTAAGTTACAAATGTATGACAATAACATGTTCAGTTTTTCATTCCATTTTTTTTGCTTTTTAGTTACATTTTGTACTTTTTTATTTTGAAGTTGGTTAAAAGTTTGGCAAAAAAATATTTTTTATTGTACTTTATGTACCCCGTTAACTTATGTTCATTGCCATGTACAGCAATGATATGAAGTTTTACTTAAGCAATAATATGAATGACTGTGGTTATGTCTAAGAAGAATATTTAAACACATATACTTTCATCTTTACACATAATTTTTGTTGAAATCTTAATTACCAAATAATCAGTTATGTTACTTTATACATTTGAGTTTATTATTATTATTCTGTTATCAAAACATCCAACTACTAATTATTAATAATGAACAATTATTTTATAACACTGGAGCAAATAACTCTTTCAACATTATATATAAAGAATATAAGAGCAATTACATACAACCATTAGATATATACAGTCTCTATATACATATCTCGTCTACCTACTTGAATGTGTTTTTTCGCGGTATTCCAGTGACTAACGTGATATTTTAATTTTTACCCTACTATGAGTAAAAATAAAGAAACCTTATTTACTGACCAAAAAAACATTTTATTAAACTCATGCAATTAAAACATAATTCTATACTAATTTAACCCATTAAACATTGCAGGTAATCCTTCTAACATGGCATCCACTACTATGATTGAGACAGTCACTATCACCCGTCCTTTAAAGGTATGTACCATTTTTTTACTGATGCATCTTCTCCAACAACATTCTTCAACAACAGTGGATGAATCTCTAAAAGTAGAAAAACGCGCACATTTTCCGCATCCCTGTAGGTGTGATCCAATTAAATGCGCCATTGATGTAGGTACGTATACGTTCTATTATCGCGGAATACTAACAAGTGCACAAACCCTTGTATTGGATTAGTGAAGCTGCCTCGCCTTTAGTTACTGAAGGCTTGCGACGAGATGCAACCGCACGGAAACTTGACAGCGAGTTACCTGTGGCAACCAGGAGAGCTGGCTCGCAGGATGATGGGCGAAAGGCCCGCTCCTGTCCCTCCCACGAGGGATCTTTGGCCGCCGCCGCAGCAACCCTTGAGCATCAGCACTTTACACATCGCTTATCTTCATGAAGACGCATCGCCTCGACGGGCTTCGTCTACCATACCGCTATCGACTCATCCGTACAATATTCCTACACCGACGCCTGTGGAGCGAGATTATAGAAGACCGCGGGTCTGCACCGTCGGAACAAACACCGATCCCCCTCCGACAATTTTAAATAGACTTCGCCACCTAGTAAAAAGAGACCAAAACCTACCTGAAGGATGTCCACCGCCAACTTACTTGAGACCATCGTCGAAAGTATGTCCCGAGAGAGAAGACGAAGGGGCCGCACGCCGCGCTCTTAACGGGATCAAAAGAGCCATATCGTCCGCTAGACATCGGATCGCGCCGGGAGCAGAGGCAGTGGATAGTCCTAAGATAGTTTACGACATATCGAAGCCAGGTGACCGAATGGTGACGACCTTTGGAGTAAAAGAATCTCGCAGATGGTGGAAATTTCCTTCTAAAACTGAATGTTCGCGACGGATGCGTAACCTGGGTGGCAGATGTTACGAGCCGCAACCTCGACGTCCGCCTCGTCGGCAGCCGAATCCTCCGCGCTTGCAAATTACTCAGGTGTGACCGTCAAATTCTTGAAGCCTGAAGACCCCAACTTAGATATGAAGTTAGATGCTTAATGTTGTTATAATAGTTGTACGTGATTTTAAGTGTTATGTTTGTGCTAAAACGCTATGCTTTGTTCGTGTTTGTTGTAGAACGATCGAAGTTTAAGTAGCGTTTTGGCTAATAAACGTGTCTCCGTAATCTGTGTTTTGTTGGCGAGCGGGAGGGCGGCAGATGCTAGTTGGTGCAGGGCGGGGCGGGCGGCAGTCTCGCGTCAGGCGCCGCCCGGTCCGACCGTCTAAGCAGCGACGCCCGCCCTCCGGGACCATTCATATTGTCATCAATTCCCTCGATCTCCCAAATTAAGCTTTAGAACCACTCTGCAAGTAATATTCACATTTGCTAGATTCGAAGCAGTAGATTCAACGACACAGGTATAATAATTGCTGATGAGGGACGAGAAAGAAGTAATAGGTGTTTTGTGTGGATGAACGGAATCGGCGCGACCGAATGCGCAAAACACGTATAAGGGCTTAAGAATTCCTTGAATTCATTGTGAGCATGAGATGATATCGGTCACATGGGAAGCTCAATTTCTAAATATACCTTAAAAAACTTATTTTTAATATTTTTATAAGATAGATAGGTAGTCTAAATCTGTAAATTCCGTTTTGTTATACAAAGAGAAATCGTGATTCTAAATCTAATATTCGCCGAGATTGTAATGTGTATATAAAAAGGGAATCAATATAAATTAACGACTTGGTCCAATTCCTTTTTGCCTACAACTTTATTTCGGTGATTTCGAAAGCATTCGGATCATATAACTTAATATACGGTTGCAGATTGCGATACTAAAATTTAAGGTGCTTACTCATATTTCGTTCTCGGTTCAAAGTAATCGTGTAAAAATAAATCCTTTCACTTTACATTGGAATGTTAACTTAAGTTTACAGATTTCTTAATATTAATAGGGTGACGCATATTTCTCAGCTCCGTCTGCTACGCATATTATTATTTCTTCAAGTCGGACAATGTCTATCGACATGGTATTTACTTTAGAGATGAGTCATTGACATACATACGTAAATAAACGATAAAATACATAGTTATTTTCGTTCTGATTTATCAGCATCTCTTATAAATACAATGTGTAGGTTTATTTGTGTTCATCATTATGGTGAGCTTCGCCACCTGTGGGCATTGTTTGCGGTAACCCGCAGACATTCATTGACGAAGTAATTTAAACATAAGTGTAATTTATAAAACCTTTATGCAACGAATGATTCCTATATTATTTATTGGAAATATAATGAACAATATCATCTAATATTAATTAACATGATAAAAGTTGAATGTAGCATAATATTACAATGTTTTGATTACTATATATACGAGTGCTCACGATATTAATTTTTTCACGACATAATCCAATTGCGTGAATCGTGGTCACGGCTGCACACTTTACTACAGAAAATGTTTACAAGCTGCGATGCGTTAAAATTAATATTAAAAATGTTTTAATGGCATAAGTTATGTATATGCCGTTTCGTTTTTAAAATAGAAAAGTTTTTTTTAACCAGAAATTAATTTTAACATTTGGACTTTATCATTGTTCGTTAAAAACCATATTTCCAAGACAAAAACTGATGAAATGTACAATATAGCTATTTACTGCATAGAGTGCCGTAAGCAACATTTAAGTGTTTGTTTGCTTTGTTAGGGAGATTGCACCATTAAACACGTCTATGTATCAAAGATGTATCTGTCTGAATAAACAAATGCGAAATTACTCTTAGAATAACTAAGTACCTACGTAATTCAAACTCAAAGCACGGCGGTTTGTGTAGATTGTAAGTGATCCAACAAGTTAAGCAACTGGGGTGCCGTTGGTAGGCGATGATCATCCTGTCACGTGTCACCTTGTCACCCTGTCAGTGGTAAAAAATTTTTGAGCGCAACTTTGTCTCCAAACCGCATTCAAAACCCGATATTTTTGTTTGTTATAGTTAGATACAGCCGCTTAGCCATGTTGGATGTATAAAAACTTCGTACACTTGGGTTGGCCACGAACTCTTGTATTAATTCGAATTGGAGTAACGTGGTCTACCTTTTTAATCAGAGGAGAGATTTGTATCCTGTAAATACATGGTTACTGAACAAAAATATAAAATGTTGGTACGTCGAAAAGTTGCGTTCTAGTTTTACAGGTTTTTAATAAAATTGCGCTTAGCGTTTCAAAAGGTTACGTGATATTTTTACTGTCGCTATAAACCGACTTACAATTTCTTGTACAAATTCTGAGAAGATACTAAGGCGATTAGATTATTTATTTAAGCTCAGTATCGTATCGATTGAAGGGTATTAGACCCTTCAAAGTAAGGCAATAAAAATAAGAAATACTTATTAAAATTAGGCTCTCTTATTAGATTAAAGCGTTTGTATATAAAATAAGAATTGGTTATTATGATGTTATATTTTATATACATATTTAGCGAACTCGGCAGATTTATCTTTCAACATATTTTTTACTCTATCGGATCGAATTGAGAATCTAAACTATTTTCAAAAGCACTTAAACGGAAACAAAGAACATCTCGAAATTAGTCTAAGCCTTTATTAGTTCAGTGATAACACGAACCGACGATTTATACTGGTATATAATATAGATTAAATAGTAATTAAATTATCTTAAAATCTCGCCTAAAAATCGCTTTCGCAATGAACAAACAAAAAAGAAATCTCTAATTAAATACGCGGTATTCCGGTATTCCGATTTCGAAGTCATACGCTACAAGTAAATTATAAGCAATAACTCAAAAACAACTCCTGAATTGTCGGTCATATTTAAATGGAACCACATGACGAGTACTAACCACCTTTCGAATAAAAAAAAAATCATCCAAATCGATACACCCATTATTAGTTTTTAACTAACACACAAGCCAAAAATACAGATGAATTGAGAACCTCCCTTCTTTTACGTGAAGTCGTGTAAAAATAAATATCCTAAATGTTACGTTTACAGCAAATAGTTAGCAGAATTTTCCTGGTCTTCACTCTCGGACGGATTGTGGTCAATAATCGGTCATAGGGCGAGGTAGATAATAATTTAGCGCGAGAAATTCTCAGCCGCAACAATGTCGAGGTGTAGGAGGATCCTGGCAACTCGCCAGGGACATGTTAGATAGTCTAAGTCTTGTTAATAGAAAGAGTTATAATAAATGGAGCTTTATTTGATAACAGAATAAGAAACCAGGTCTTGACTCTTGTATGATTGGTCAATTTCCACACCACAAGATGATAATACAATATTTTATAAAATAAGTAAAAAAAAATGCCGTAGATTGATGAGGAGAGTAATGTGTTGTCTGCTGCCTGAGAACGTCCGAGTTATTCATTAACTTTTAGTACATCATTATTATTATTTTTTTAGTAAAACCGTTTAAAATAACACTTCTTTTACGTATTTTATTTTCAAGTTTATAGTAAGATTACATCTTTTTAGAGTGTTCTCACTATTCTACTAGTCAAGCCCTCACATTTGCTACTCATGTGGAGATGGTTATGAAAAAAAAAATTGGATTAACAATGATATATAATCTGTTAAATTGTATTGTCATCAAAACTGACAGTGTGTACAAAATATCAGATCAATCTGACAACAGGAAGGGGGTCAAACTTCAACTATTAAATTTGACCCAAAAAAACAAACAGGGCAAGCTGAATGAAACGGTTTAAAAACGGCTACAATAATCGGGCTTCTTGTGTGGAGTTAAGTTTAGATATTATTCTCACGGAGTCACAGATGACTCCATTAAGATAAGCGTTGAACTCTAATTGAGTAGAAACTACAATAATAATTAAAACGAAGTCTCAATGTATCACATTTTTTCCTTATAGCTGAAATTGAATTGAATCTTTGCATCGTTTCCACGATGGAAGACTTTTGTTTTTTTTACGTTCGTGTGTAGGCCTCATGAAGTCATAGTCATGAGCGACCTCATTTTGCGTCTTTCCCCTACAATTACAGAAACGCGCACTCGCTCAGCTCTGACCTAATTTGACTAAAGTCATGCTAAAGGCTGTTCGTTTCACTATGTGCGGTGTGGCGGTAAAATATTACTAGGTTATGGCGATTTTATAATTTCCGAGGAAAAGTTACAGATAGAAAATGTGCTTTTGGCTGCGGATGTAGGTGAGAGGGAGGCACTTGTTTCGTGGCAGCCGCTTATAGACACCTGAGTGATACTTCGCTACGCTAGGATTAAAATACGCTACGTAGGATTTTGTGCGCATCGCTACCCCTCATCCCACTAAGTAAGATCTGTATTTATTTATACAGGTATAAGTATACATATTTATCTTTGTTGTAAACTAAAATAGTAGTAGGTATAACATAAATCGTTATTTCTATCATTTAGGCCATTTCGGCATTTTGCCCGACTATGGAATTTCGGAGGGTAAATGTTTCAATCAATTGAAGACCGTCTGAAATTGTTTTGTATACTGCAGTAAATTATGCATTTTCGTTATGAAAATGTTGTAATCGCAATCTCTTATAAATGTTGCAACGCGAAACGTGACATCGTGCTTGCAATGTTGAGTAATTCTAAAAGATTTTGAAATTTAATATTATTTTTTCGGTAAATTCAATACAAAGACTTGGTCATTACTGAGGTTATCGTGGTCTATGAAATTACTTTGTTGATAAAACTGTTGTAGCAGTTTGCTTCTGAGCAGCAGACATAAAGTTTCAATTTCTTTGACGCCGAAACCTGTCTGTATCTTGTCTTGTAAATTGTGAAGATCCAACTTCGCAGCGCTGTAAACTTTAGTTGTCTTAAAGTCTTAACACAAAGTTACTTCAGGCCTCGGGGCCTATTTGGATAACTTATACTTGTGTGATACAAAAAATATTTTTATACTTGTAAGAAAAAAAATTTGTCACTTCAGTTAAGATCTTTAATATTTTTAAATATATCGTTAAATACCGTCATGATGGGGTTGCGTCAATTAGGTTCGTAATTATGTATACTTTGATAATCGTTATGTCAAACATGTTTTTAATACCACGAGATGACGAGACGAACTTTTCGCTTAATTTGCATTTTGAATTTTGTACATATCATTTTAAAAATGCATAGAATGATAGTGTAAACAATGATGACATTTTAATCCAAGCTTTTGTAGGGGCATAGCTAAGTTATATTTGAGGATTCACAAATATGTAACGCAAATCTTATTACAATTTAAATAAAGTTGAAAAAAAAGGTATTTACAATAGATATTATTTGTATATTATCATTATTATTACTATTTGCAAATAAAAACGAAATTCTGAATATCTACGAACTTCTGAATATTGCAAGGACTATCTTCAAGTCGTATAAGCGCATTAAAAATATTTATGGGCGTCTACGGTTGTACTTGAGAGTGTTTTATTATTTGTTTTGGGAACCCATTCTTCTATTATATTACAATATCAATAGACAGACGCGTGAAAATTAGCGAAGTCTTTGTTCTTGCAATACGTTCGATATGTTCCACATATTTTCCAGTTAGACATCCCATTTCTGTTTTAATTTCCAAGCTACTGTATATGAAGTAAATTTATAGATTTCATGCCTATACTCAAAATCATACGACTGCGATAAAAAAGAGACTTTAAAATACGTTACACGGAGCTGACAAAACTAGGTTATTTGTGATCCTATAAGTTTTGAAGTTTTTCACCTTTTTCATTACTGACAATCTTTTATTACGCGTAGGTCGTAACTACCAAATACTTACTAGAGGACGTAAAATTGTTAGTACTCTGTTCGTTGTCTGTGTTTCTATTTTGCGTGTGTTAGTTAGTGTTAACACAAGTGCGACGGTGACCGCCGCCGTCAGTGGTGTGATGTGTGTGTGTTGAGGGTTGTGTTGGGCGGGCGGGCGCGAGCGCATG
>DWJN01001512.1:0-17730 GCA_018248895.1 Carystus phorcus
AATGAAGTGACATAAATTAAAAGTTCTAACAGATTTTTACTTTTGTTAAGTAGTGAGTTCCTAATAAGAAATAAATAATTTGACCTTGACTTTCACAAGTTATAGGTTTTTAAACGTTTTTTTTTAATCTTGTTAAACTGTACCTACATATAATATATTAAATTATAATAAAACTATTATGAACACAGTTTCAATTACAGCAGAAGAAGAAGAAACATTTATTTAGTTCATAATAATTAGGTACCTTTACAAAAGTAGTTAATTTAATTAAAAAAAGAGAAAAAATATATTATTAAGTAGAGTGATGTAATAAATAAGGAATTTAGGATTTTTATTATTTTGGTCTATTATACCTATTTAAATGACACCAACATATAGGTAGTATAAAGTCTTAAAAATACTTTTATAAATTAATTACTTTACACAACTAACAAACATTTGAATGCTTTGTATATTCTTATATTATTATACTAAATACAATTAATATCGAAATTGTTATGGCAAGGAATTTTTAGATCAACGTTATAAATAAACTGTTTAATATTTAAATTTGCAGTCCATAATAACTCCGATAGTAGTGGTTAGACCGAAGAGCTACAAAAACGCATTCGATCCTGTTTGATCCTGCTAATATTTGCCCGGCGTCCCGTGGGAACGACCAGCCCGGATCTTACTTAAATTTCAAGGGAATCTGGCAACATATAGGTATCGTGTTGCAATACCCTAATATAGTTGTCATCAAATTCTTGTTACATCTTAGACTATTGTGTGCTAAAACTCCTAGTTACACCGTAGAAACGGCTATTGTTTGCTTTTGTTAATGTTGATCTTTATATAATTATGATTCTTCTGTTCGTGTGTAGATCTGTATGTCACTGAAGTCCTAAACGGTTGGATCGATTTTGAAGATTTTTTACTATGTTTAAATGGATTTGAAAATGGTTTAGATTCACAATTCGATTCGATAGAAATGAGATTTGAGTTGATAGATGAAATGTGTTTTTACAATCTGCATAATAACATCTGCCGGGACAGCTAGTTTATATGTATTTAAACATACATGCAGTTACCATAAACAATTTTTTTTATTAAAAAAGTAGATAGATACTATTAATAAAATCGGTATAGGAGGTAGGTACATTTGTCCATTGATATAGCAAACTTGACGCTCGAAGTATTGACAAACAAGGGTCACAGAAGGTAAACAACATATGTGCTGTTTCCGAAATCTTTACAGAGCAGACATTTGAATGATCACAGACTCGCTTAAGGAAATATAATGGTGACGCACTGTAGGTTTTTATGTAACCATATGGGTGACCATTAGCGGCAAAAATTCTAGAGCGTTTCCGTGCTTCGGAGGGCACGTTAAGCCGTCGGTCCCGATTGCATAGCAGTCGTCAAGCCATGTCGGAAGCCTAAGGGCGGTTTTAAAATTTTCGACACTTGCGTAGGCCACTAACGGCTCCATCAATCCGCATTTGAGCAGCGTGGTGGAGTATGGTCTACATCTCAGTGATGAGGAGAGACCGGTGCTCAGTAGTGGGCCATTAATGGGTTGAAGGCATGTAACCATAATACGCTTTGCTGCATGTAAAAAACTAGATGAACCATCAACGGATGGAAAGCTCAAAATTTTGCCGTTTTCGCAATATTTTTTATTGCTGCTCCTCTTCCATTCATCTTAGCGTTAGCTTTTCGATCGATATAATTTTGATACCAAATCTTTTCACGGAAATTTGAACAAAATTACCTAAGCGATCAGTGCTGTAACCTATACAATTTTTGAGGTCATAAAGTAAGTGTTAAAACAAATTTGCATTTATTTTTGACGACTTGCGTAGCATAATAGTCACCACGCTGGACCGCCGTTCAAAGGGTCCTGGGTTCGATTCTCAGCGAGGCGGAAATTTGAATGATGAATTAAAATGAACTCGGTCTTTCTGTGTTGTCCATGGCACCCATGACACGGGATATCATAGTGTGGGGCTATTAGTGAGTGGCGTTATTTATTTATTTCCAAATTTCTTTACAATTAAAGCAACATTAAATTGTTAAAACAATTCTCAAGAAAATGTTTTTGTTGATACATTGTACATTGTATATTGTATAAAACCGTTGTATACTTCAAAAGAAGTGAGTTCTTAGTACATTGTTACGTATAGGCGCCACTACGCAATTAAGTTTTGCAAAGAAACCTTTTTTCGACTTAACATTTTTTTAACTCTTAACTCAGCAGTCAAGTGTAAAAGGATTAAAAGTTACATCAGCTGAAAATAACATTGAGAATCCTTTCTTTAACAAAAAATCTTTTGTCGTTCAAGGCTCTGTCTGTATATCATTATGAGCTTAACTCACTTGGTGGAGTCGCGAAGATTTAAAAGTTGGTAGCCTTTTGAAAATCATTACGCGTAACTTGAATACTATAACTTGAATTGTTATACGCCTACTAAAATATAAGTATGTAAAAAAATAATACGTTTTATCGACAACTCGCTGTCCGACTAGTGGGTTCTGATTTATAAAAGGTATATTTGAATTTGGGTAGTATCAAAATGAGTTTACATTCAAGTTATAAGTGACATAAATAATTAATTTACGTTACAGTATTACTAAGTGAGCGACTGACTGCAAGTGACGAGAAATCAATAGAACAGCAACTTACAAACATTAATTTGAGTTACTTAAAATACAAAAACCTAACCTAACCTACTCTCTGTATTTCCAGTCGCTCACTTAGTAATGTAGTCGCACGGTTAGTTAAACTTTCGCTTACTCACATTCATATCACTCAAGTTATTAAAACAGTATGTCATCATCAGTCGCTAAGTTTTTTTATTCGATCGTCTTACAATTCGCGTTTGGATTTTAACTATTTCAATATAAATGTAAATTTGGTAACAAGTCTATCATTAAATAAAGTCATTACACTAATAGCCCCACATCAGGATTCCTTGTGTCATGGACAAACACAGAGATAAACACACCCTGACCGAAAATAGTAATTACATTCATTCAAATATGTCTCGCTTGGAATTGAACCAAGGATCTTTCGACCGGCAAACCGCTACGCTATCATGTCATCATTAGAAGGCGTACAATAACTTATGTTCATTCGAGTAGTCAAACTCGGTAACCTTTATAGGGATAATTATTACATTATCCCCATTAACAATTGAACTGTGAGATAGTCGCCACTTACAAGGAAGATTTTATCACCCCTGCATACCCCCGAACAATTTGTGGGGCCCACAGATCGTAAGGACGCCTGGTTGCTTCTAAAAGGACATCTTTTGATCAATAACTGTATATAAATTACGAAGCATATGCCCTTTGCTGCTCAAGCAAGCGCACGGGTTTGCCGGCCTTTGTGTCTGTAGGTATTTGGTTATAAATGCGAAACAAAGTTCGCCTTTCGTAAGTTTAAAAACTTCAAAAAGGATTCTTCGGGTTTCTAAAACCGATAGCGTCGTTTTAAATTCGGTCTGATGAAATTTGGAAAAAATTGTGCTTGTTAAATGAAGTTTTTTAAAGAAATCAAGCCTTAGTTTTCAAAGAAACCTAACATTGTCTGTGATTGAGTATGTAACGTAATTTTAACCATTCCCCTGAAATAGGTGACTATTTTAATTTTTGAAAAGTAATGACAAAAGTCAGTTTTTTTTAACTTAGTATTTACTAGTGATTATTGAATTCAATATTGACGATTTTTTGTATTTGACTACTCAAATACAAAAAAGGACTACTCCTTTACTATTTAATTTGATATAGTTAAGTACATGATAATCTGTTTTCACATGAAACATTATTTTATCTTTATTTTATAAGCCGCTTTCTGATATTAAGTGTTATTCTAGTAGTGTCTTGAATAATGGTGATGTGAAGGAGATTTTGTCCGCAATAGTTGGTAATTTGTTGCAGTCTCACATGGATACACGAGACTTTTTAGTTATAACAATATATTGTTATTTGTATACAAGAGATGTGAAAGGAGTTTATTTCTATTAATGTATTACATGAGTATTTACCTATAGACATAGTTTTACATTTGATATGTGAAGAATAAACAAGCTATTGGACACGACCGATTTGTTCTCCTTTAAATTCCTTCTTTTCCTTCTTTTCAAATGATGTGACATGCATGCTGTGGTTACCTATAATTTGTAAGGGCAGTTAGATACAACCAGCCGCAAATGAACTCTTTCACATGACTTACTGTTTCTTATGTTGGTAATCCAATAAATAAATGACTATTGTATATTTTGTGTTTAACTGATATTAAGTTGGCGGTGGCTGATGGCCACACGAAATCCTTTAAATCTAACACTGACGGCCGGTTTCTGAAAGGCTGATCAACGATAAAATTAAGAAATTCACTTTCAAATCTATTGTCAAACGTCAGTTGGGTTGCAGAAAGCATGATAATTCAGAAATTATTCGCTAATCAACGTTTCTAAAACTAAAGAACTTTCACGTTAATATGCGTGTTATATGAACGAAATTTTGACAAGCCTTTCAGAAACCGGCGGTGAATCTATGATAAATTTATCTCCTAGTAGCTTAGGGTTATTAAAAATATAGGCTTGCGTTTAAGAGTCTATTACCTTACTCCATTATTTGGCGGTTCAGTAAACGTTAAACGCGATTTTTTCGGCACCAGCTGTTTTCATACCTGGGGAGATACGGCGGCACACAATGCTACTTGAAATGAATTACACGCCCGAAAGACGCTGCTTGCGGATTAGCCCTTCACAATTAAAACGAACAGACGGCGCTTTTCGACATCCTTTGACGTAGGCGGAAAACGCACGGGACGTTTAGTTAAGATTGGCGTCTTTAAAGCGTATCAATAAGGAATGCCGAGTTTTACCGCTAGTCGGCGCCATTAGAGTTTGCGACTTCTGTTTTATGATATTATGGTCATTTCCATTAAGCCTATTGTGTAGTTTATTATTGTGGTTTGTAATCCGCTTTAATTTAAAACTAGAGGAAATCACATTTTTCCAAAAAAAAAATATATTAAACTAATATATGTACATAATGTAGATAGATACCTACTATAAGTTGTCTCAAACAGTAATAGCGACCTCTTTTAGAGTTTTACACCGTCTTCCCTATTGTTTAAATCGTCTGGGAACCAATATTTGAGCGATGGGGACCTCTTAATGTTATTTCGGCCAATAATTCGATCAATCGGAAAATATATAGGTATGTAAAATTCACAAAAAATCAAAATGCTTTACTTATTTAGTAATTCCTTTAATATTTGTGTAGGGATAGAAAATCAAGATATTTATTTAAAGAATAAGCCAATCTACCCTGAACATTGTAGATATAATTTTAATATTGAAATTGTTCTAAAATTATAGTTACTAAAATGTGTTATTTTTATTTATTTATTTATTATTTACTTATTAGCACGGCTCTCCCCAATTACCGCTAATTTACAAAATATAATAATCATACACATCATATATATAAAAAATCGTTTAGTCTGTTTGTCGCCTAATCATTTCGCCATTAACCGCACTAAAGCCTCAAATACCCCCCAGCGATCGAGCCTCCATCTCCAGACCGAACAGCTCAACGTATTGTTAACTCAAGATGTTTTGATTTGAAAAACGGGCACGGGAAGCTCGCGATTAGACGGTGAAATCTAAAGAATGGGATTTATAAGTTTTTGTTCGTCAAGAGTAAAGAACGTTCAAGTCCGTAGAGATTCGCAATCATCAGCTAAGTACGAAGGTTTATTGTTTGTTTAGAAACTTGTTGGAATAGGAAGTTTCTGAGATTAGCGCGGTCAAACAAACAAACTCTTCAGATTTATAATATTGTTATAGATAAAACATCAACATATACGACAATTACACTGAAAATTTACTTAATAATTGACAGTTATTAAATAATAGGTTACAGTAATCATTTAATAATACGATATTTATTTTCCAACGTGATAGAAAATAAGGAAATATTGTTAATTATATTGATAAAAAGTTTGGAATTTTATTATTGAAGTCATGAATTGAATGATATATTTCGATGATATAAATTCATTAAAACATTGCTTATTTTTTACATATTGTTAATGCTTGCCTACAATCCCAGTTAATAATTAAACTTGACTTAACTTAAAAGAAGAATATTCAGACGTGTCTTAAGGAAATCCAAATTATAATTATTGCATTAACGATTATTGTTTAGAAGAAGATTGATACCAATAAAAATATTTGTTAACATATTTAAGCTGAATGGTAATGCCTAGCAAGCTTCTAAAGGATCCAACAATAGCCTATTTCGTTGTTAAGAAGGATGTATTATGAACCTGCCAGCAATTCCCATCTGTATATATGTATTAGCAATTCTCATCTGTATATATACTCTCCTTAACAGATTCAATGGGTTTTAGCCGGGAGTTTTAGTGCCAATAATCTTTTTTGCTTTTATTTTTTAATTACAACAAGTCAATGTTTAACTATCCTACCTGATGGTAAGTGGTAAAGTAGTCTTGGGTGGTAAAACAAATTAGCTTAGTAGATACCTATTCACTCTTGACTTGAAGACATTAACATCATAATCGAATGGGAACACCGACGCGGGCAATTTGTTCAAATCCTTCGCGGTACATGATAAATGGTAAAAAAGTGATTCTTGGCCAGAAAACATAATAAAAAATAAACATATTTTAATGATGCTTTTGGTGTTGCTGGTACATGGGCAACTATTACCACATGTTTGTCCTTTCGTTATATAAAAAAAGGTTTCAAGACGAAGCCAAGGCTTGCATGTAACATTCAAAGATCTTTGCCCCTTAAAATGCTTTAAATTGTTTAATATAGTAAGGTATATGTAAATAAACGAGTAGTATTTATAATGGTATAAACTATAGTTAAATAGTACAAGTGCAATGGCGCAGTGCCAAGTGAGCAATTCGCAGGCAGGAGGTGAAGTTAACCTTCCCCAGCGATAGAGACCAACTTCCTTATTCGCTACATTATGGTTTGTTTACGATTTTCGCAACCGACGTTTTGAATTTAATGAATTTTCGTCTCTAAATTTCTTTTGTCTAAGGTAGAAAACAATTCAATCAGTATTATTCTTCTTCTACGTCGTTTTCTCATGATTGAGGGTCATCGTAGGTCCTTGTTCTACGCCTTACTATTTAGTTATTAATGTTTACGTATTAGCTAATATTAATGTGTTTGTTAAGTACCTACGTACCTAGTAAGTACCGTGTTTAATTTTTGGACTCTATAAACTCCAGGTTCACGAGTAGATTTAGTCCGATCGATCAGCAAAAGGCATTTTCATCTGTAACCATTAACCATGTGTTCGATCGATATAATAATGGTACCGAGACTTAACACGCGTTGCCGTATATAAACAAAACAAATTTAACGATACGGCAGCATATATAAGAACACATTCGTTCTGATTCTGTTTCTCTGCTGTTGGATAGACAGTTAGATCTAGCCAGATCGATCAGAAAAATGACAACATTTTTAACGATAGATTAACCACATCTCCGATCGATATAACTTTGTTACCAAAATCTTTTTCAGATAATTCTAAACAAAGTTACCAAAGACATTATTGCTCAGTCTATAGAGGACAAATAAACAAACATTGATATTTATATGTATAGATTTTATATTATTCATTCTTCAAGTACAGTAGCAATTAACTTCGTGATAGATAGTATTATCTAATTAAATATGGCTATTGGCGATGACTCAAAATATAAAGTGCAGTTTACCTACTTTAATTATAGTTTAGTACGTAGAAATTATACTCTAGTGAGACTAACTAAATTGCGGACAAACCGGTACACGGTTTTGCGATATTATATAATTACTAACATAAAAAAAAAATGTTCTTTCGAGTTTTCATTGTAAAAATTGTTATTGAATTTGTCTGAATTCAAGTAGGTAGGTAGGTATTGCCATTTCGCTATGGTAGGCTTTGCTTCAATAGGAATCCTAAACCACATGATCTACTTAATATGCAAGCGATAAAAATATATAGACTGCATGCCAATTAACTAAAGGTTTTTATTTACTAAGGTATATTACGATGAGTCCGATTTTACACAAAGGAATAGGTTATAAACCTCTGTTTATAACGAGCTATTCAAACACAATATCACACGTAATAAAAAGATTCAACGGCCCTCCACGAATTCATTTTAAGGTTATTAGATCATATATTATACAATATATTATGACACAGATACCCCAATAAAAGTAATACTTCGGAGGTTCCCGTTGTGTGAAATGACTTTATATCAGTCATTAAACATTTAAATATTCTGATTGATTTGATTAAATTTGCACAACAGAGTATAAGCTCTTTCCAAATTATCTGTACGTATGAATATAGGCAATATCACTGAAATAATTTGATATTCAAATTATATATCTACGAATTTATAGTTTTGTAATAAGTTATCCTTTCTGACTCACTAATTTAGACTCTAGTGGTCATAACATATGAAATTATATAGTAGTAAATAAGTGATAAAATAAAAAATATAGTTTTAAAATCCTAAAGAGAAAAAGTTAAGACAGGAATTTTACAGCCGCAAAAGTAGAAGCAATTAGTTTTAATACAGAACCTAAGTAAGATTCTAATTAAACTAAAAAGTCCGAGTTTAACTCCATCATAAAGCGCTATAACCGAACGGATACCCGGCCATCTTGGGCGGCGTAACGCCTTTAATCCGGTGCTAATAATTATTAATCTCTTTTATTCCCTTTTCGAGCTCCTAAAGCCTGAGACGTCATTATAATTGACGACACGCCAGTTCTCGCGACGACAGTATAAACATAAACGAGCCGCAACCAGTCCGAGCTCCGATCATTGCACAAGAGAACGACCGTTTGATTCATGATTCGATGACTGAGTTTATTAATTTACTAGCAGTCGTCTGCAACTCTGATTTTGAACTTCGAAGTTAAAAGCTGTATTAACTGTATTAACCGGTATTAACCTTTATTAACCTGTGTTATAAACCGGTATTAACTTTTTTTTTATTTAGTACAAGTTAATGCTTGACGTCAAAAGGTAATAAAATAAATTATTTTAATTTTATAATAATTTATCTTAATTTTTTCAAATTAACTTCATACACGTAACTTACATTAAAGGTTATGTGTACTTGGTTAGTAGATGTACTTGGTGATTACAGTTACTATAAAGTTAACTTTTGTTTTGTTATTTTCAACTTGCATTGGTAAGAATAATCATTTGACAATGTCATGTAATGTTACTATTGTCATTAACAGTAAAAAAATTAAAAAAGTGTATCCAAATGGCACAGAATCTTTGATTTGAGACAATTTATATCAAACGCAGCATCAATTATCTGTCTGTATACTATCGACTTAATTAAATTATGTTTTAACATATCACCGTTAAAGCTAACCAACTGTACCCAATGATAAATACTTGTAATTGTAAAACAAATTCCGTAATAATCGTTTTTTAAAACGCCTGCGTTAAACAAGGGACCGGTAACAAACATGATATTAAAAATGGAAATACAAAATTAATCAATGTTAACAACCGTTGATAATATCTATATGAAAAATTGACGGCCATTCAAAAATCGGCATGTCGGTCCGTACGTGTGGCGGGACAAAAAACGTCAAACACGTATCGGCCGAATCTTCCTACCTGTTACTATGTCTACCAAAACATCGTTTAACAGAAAACATGTTTAATGCGACAATGTTTGTGTTTGGCATTAAAAATCTTTAAATGCGAAGACCTATGTAACGTAATGGTTACCACGAGAAACCGTCATTCGAAAGGTCCTGGATTCGATTCCCAGCGAGGCAGAAATTTGAATAAATTTAACTTAAAAAAAACTTATAAGCAACGTCCCGCGCGGCCGCGTGGCGTAATGGTTTCCAAGTTGGACTGCCGTTTGAAGGGTCCTGGATTCGATTCCCAGCGAGGAAATTTGAATAAATTTCTTTGTGTACATTTCTGTTCTCGGGTGTGTGTATGTCTTTCTGTGTTGTCCATGGTACTGACACGGGGAATCCTAGTGTGGGGCTATGAGTGTGTGGCGTTATTATTGTTTTACGTTTATCTTCTTCTTCCTATTTTTGGTGTTGCTGACGTCTGGGCCAATGCCTAAGAGTAAGAGAACCTTTAACCATCATGTGGTTCGCCTGCTCGTTACATAAGAAACCGTTTTGACTCCACCATTACGTCAGAGGTCAGTTTGACAGTAGCGCACCAATCAATTCTTAATTTAAATTTAATTTACTTTTTTTGTGTACAGTACATTAAATCTTTTGTTAACAATAACTTCGGAATTGAAATAGAATTATGAATTGCCCTTTCAAATCTTCAAGTAAAATATATTTTAATTAAAGAAATAAAAAAACGATAAAATACCAAATACGAAGCGAGTTTCTCGTAAAAATATTTAAGGAATCGCCTACACGCAGTCAGCTGTTCTCAAAATTCTACGCATACCTCGCGGCGGCCATCGTTATTTCAATTACCCGCGTCCCTCGTCAAAGACAAAAGACCTGACACGAGGAAAAAATGACAAAAAAAGAAACAGAAAAAAAAAACAAACGTTCATCGGCAAAATTAAAAAAAAACACGTTATCTATGATTCGATCGCGGTCGTGTAAACGCACTCAAGTGTATTATGTTACCTCAAGTCGGCTTTCGATTTCGGTAGCATTATTTGAAATTGAAACTGGCTGGACATGAACATAGGTTTTTTGTGCGTAGAAATGGGTTCGGATGTGGTATATGGGTTCTTTGGGATGTTTATCGAATTAAAACGGTTCGGAACCGGGTTTTGGGGTCTCAATTGTACTTAAACTATTGTAAGTTGGAAATTTGACAACCTGTGTGTGCGACTGGCATTCGAAAGGTCCTAGGTTTGATTCCCAGCGAGGCAGAAATTTGAATTTGTCATTGTATTTCTGTTCTCGGTCTGTGTGTGTCCTTGTCTTTGTGTGTGTGACATTGACGACAAAGGATTTCCTAATGTGACGCTATGAGTGCGTAGCGTTTATTAAGATATATTTGGAGTGTTAAAACCATGACAGGTGTCCGTCATATCGTTATAGAACGGAAACATATGTTTGGATAAGATATATTATTATTCAAAACTATTAGCGTTCATTATTAGCTAATCAACAGCCATATGTGTTACCGGTTTAGACATTTACTGACGAAATGAAATTATTCACACAATATTTAAGTTGACAAAATTAGCTTTAATTCGAACTCAAATTTCTAATTCAAACTCAAATTTAAATCATTTATTTATATCTTCATGTATTTATAAATACACTTAAGAACGTCAAATATTTTGCTTTTACTAGTGTCGGAAAGATGTCTTGTAAAGAGAAAAAACGGTGAAAGAAACTATTGATAATGATATACATTCCGTTGGCATTACAATTATTGTTTGTAGTCAAGCATTACTTATAATAAACAAATAAACAGTCATAAAATAAATATGTTTTTTTTGTTATATTCGAAGTCAATGCCAGTTTTTTTACTAGAGGCATCTGCAAAGGCACCTATTTTCTAAGCAGTTTTCCTCATCAAATTATTTTATCCCTTTTGAAGGCGGTTTTCCTTTTTTGTCAAAAGATTTTTTAATATTTTTTTTCTGTGTTATTTAATGCTTAAAAATTCAATAGATTTTTTTTTACATAATAATAATAAATAAATCGATTCTGTCTAATATATGTAGTTCTTTGAAACTCTTTTGCCATCGTCATATAACTTCAATAAAGTCAATAGCAAACCTTGAAATAAGACGTAGAGAATATTACGTGTGTACCAACAAACACGACGATAAAATTAGTCAAAACGAACATTTTATACAAAGCAGTTATAACCTCATTAAGGAACGTTGTCACGTTGATAATTACGTATTAATTTATGTAACATTTTAATATGAAATATAACGCTGTTAGTCCGGTACTGTATGCTACCTAAATTATAGTATTGCATCTGTTATATGGTATTACCGCCCACGGCGAAGGTTTATCGAGAGCCTATAATTTAACGTGGCTACCTGAGAGATAGCGAGGATGTTTCAGGAACATCTGCTTTGGTTTTTAGGGCACTTCCTTTACTACTCCTATAATGAATTGTAAAATTATTGAACTGTAAAATTATTAAACTGTAAAATTATGATGAACTGTAAAATTATTAAACTGTAAAATTTATGATGAACTGTAAAATTATGATGTATAGTAATGGTTACGTCGGACTGTTGATCCCGGGTTCATTTCCCAGTGAAGCAAAAATTTTAATGATGTATTTTAATTTATTTTTTCGGTCTGGGCGTGTGTCTTTGTGTGTTGTCTGTGGCACACATGACACAGTGAATCCTAGTGTGGGGTTATGAGTGTGTTGCGTTATTCATTGAATATTTTTTTTTTTTTTTTTTAATCTTATTTACATTGATTATTTATGACTGTAAAAGACATAATGTAGATCGATCGATAGATAGCTCTATCGTATTAAGATAGATATTTATTTTCGTTGATATTTCTAGTTAATTTTCGGAAGTGTAAGATTTATTAATTATTGATAATCATAAAAGCTGGTTAGAAATTGATTCTTTTCTGAAAGGCTTATTAAAATCTCATTGAATAGGCATATTAACTTAGAAGCACTGTTAAATCTATTCCAAAGCCGAGAAATTTTGACAGCTCTGTTGATTTGACCAATTATTCAAATCAAATGACACAACTGACGTTTGACAATAGATTCGACAGTTTAGTACTTCATTTTTCGTAGATCAACCTTTCGGAGACCGGCGTTAATGTAGTATACTCTTTCACATGTCCAAAAATATGGTGACATTTAATGTAATGGTAAGAGCTAGAGGAAGGCTACCGCATGTTACAACCTCGTAACCAGTTCTATTAACGCACTCTACTAAACTTTACTTGTGTGTAATTAAGTTTCTCCCTATAAATATGCATAAGGCATGCAGTTAACAGCGCACTAAGATTTTACCAGTTTCGATAATTTCTCAGTTGACACAAGAATGTAAGTAGCTATTCTAATGATTTCAGTTGGCTGCATATCAACTTATCAAAGTTTGAATGAAGAATGTGGACTGTATGAACTAAATTGAGTATTTCTGATGTACCTATGTTTTATTTTATTTTTAATTATTATACCTATATAGAGTGATATAAAAGTACTTAATGCTAAAAGTATTCTCTATCAGTCAACCTTTAATCTAACTGGAGGTTAGTAGTTTTAAACAAACAAAAGTCTATAAAGTCAATTTATATTAGTGAATATTGGATAATATCTTGCATCCCGAATAAATCTTTTTTTTTCTTTTGCTCATCTTTGGTTACGTCAGAAGACTGAGTGAACAGTCCTTAAAAGATTGAAAGGTCGTATGAAAATCTATAAAGTCAATTCATATTCGTGCATACTGAATAATAGATTTTGCATCCTGAATAAAACCTCTTTAAGCAGTCCTCTCTCTCCTCTTTTAACAATCCTTAAAAGAGTGAAAGGTCTCATGAAGCTAAAGAGCTTATATACATATGTATAAAGATACTGGAACGCTATCGAATCTATTTGCGTGTTGCGACATTAAGTATCAATCGAAGAAGAAGGTACAATTGTAGTAGTGATTTTAATTAATCTATTGTACACCTGTGCATCCATCATATATCAACGGACACGTCAACAGTATTTCATACACTGGGTAAAGTTTGCCACAATTGCCATCCTATGTGTAAAGTCTGGAAAAAGGCGTGTCTGTACATCATTCACTTATCAAAGGTAATATAACTTTAAAATAAAAACAAAAGAAAGGTTTTTACATTATAAGAATATCTACTAAAAATATGAATGTTAATAGCAGTATAAATTCAAACTGAAAACTTAAAAAGGAACTATAATATCTACATATAATTTTGTTCTGTTCGTGTGTCCGTCATTGAACGTATAATCGGTAAGAAGGTTTGTAATTATTATTTTTTTGTTTTTAGTGGATTTTAATGGTTCCGATAGATTTTTTTTATTGCAGGAGTTACTCTGCAGACTCTAGTCTGCCTAAGCTGTTAGTGTAACTTATATATCTTAATATTTATATAGTATCATAGTAAAAAGTACAAGTTCTTAGCATAGCAAGTATCTAGCATACTATTTATTTACAATCAAAATCTCAACTAACTTCAGTATCAAACAAAACTACGAGACAACGAAACCTATCGTTTCCTTCAAACATCGTAAGCTACCGCAAAAACTGTATCATACAACAAAAGATAATCTATTGAAGACTATTTAACGGTGTAGTTGATGGTTGCCCAAAGTAAATAGCCATAATAACCGTAGCCAGGACAATGCTCTCCCGCTGTTCGACGACAGGGGTACAAACGGACCTTTTTAATTATAATATCACCCACATTATAAACTTTTTGCTCTTCACAAAAACTACCGCACGTCGATTGCTACTTTTTGGGGCCCTATTCACTCAGACACTCCCGTTGAGGGCATTGTTGAAAATTACATCGATGTTGTGGTTGTTAACTGTATTGGCTTTTTGTGTTCATTAGTTTGTTCGCTTCGTTTTTCTATTTACATGCTTTGGTAGCTCGTTCATATTTGATTTATCACTTGGCTGTGTTCAATCTTCTCGTCTTTATAATGCATCTTTCGAAACGTTGGTAGATGCAAAATATTTGACGTTTATAAATGTGTTTATAAATATCTACATAAAATCAATTATGTCAATTTGATTTTTGAAATGATGTTATACATTTTAGTATTGATTAACATTATTTGTTTGAAATTTCTTAAGGACGTTGGAAAAATTATGTTTACGTAAAACGGAAAACATGATACTTATTTGTCGATGGATTAATATGATTTTATTAAACAGATCTCCTTAAATAAATGTTATATGGATACAAAACCTTTTCTATTGCACGTAGACGAAATAGTTTATGTTATTGATCATTTGATATAGCAACAATATATCAATATTGGTGATAAAACGTTACAATTTGAATCAACTCAATTTTTAACTGTTTTCGTTGGTCTAATATTTGTTATTTAATTATGAATTAAATGTGACATTACAGATATATGATCGGAAGTAATAATGAGATGATAATATTGTTATTGAAGATTAAACCTTGTTGGTTTAAATATAATACACATAGGATGCTAATGATATGTAGTACCTGAAACTAATACACATTATAAATAGTTCATAGCCTCTAAAATAGTAGTATTATAATTAATACTCTATGGGTTTCTTAATACAAAATATTAAAGAGACGCATTCAAATTAATAGTAATCAAATTAGATACTACACATCATTTGCGATCAACTAAACATGAAATTAAAGTAGGTACTCACGAATCCGTGTTTGTCGCTGATGTTGTTAGTCAACTTCAGCTTATGGAAGGAGACAACTTTCTGCATCCATTGCTCGCCAGTGGATGGCGAGTCTGGATGAATGTACATCCTCTTCGGCATCTCTGGATCAGCCTTACCGGCGACCATCCACCGACTCCGGAAACAAAGACAAGAGATGTAGATATGGACATGACAGAGATAGCTATATTTTGACCACTATTGAATTCATAATTTGAATAAAGATCATTGTAATTAAATAGCACCGTGTTCTTTTATAGTTTAAAAGATTATAAACCAAAACAATGAAGTCACTAAAGAAATCAATAGTAAGTAAAGTAAGTGAAGACTCGATGATTGATAGCTTAACAACAGTTGTATTTTTATTAATAAGTTATTATTTATTTAAAAGGTAACAATATTTTTCAATTCTCATTATAGAAATTATCTCAATTTGTTAATTTATCGATACACAAGTCAAGTTCTATTGTGCGTTTTTGATTAAAGTTTCAAAGTTTATTCTAAATCATGAAAACACATTGCCATGATCTCTTAAATAATCTAATCGAGTTCATCATTACACCAATAGTTAAAACGTTCGTTTGAAAGTGAAATTAATTTTTAATTAAAAAAGAACACGGCGCATTAAGACAGGTGGTCGCATAAATTATAAATATTATGACGCCATAAACATTGTACGTTCATACGAAGAACAGGGACTTGTTAAAGCGAGAAAATATTTATTCAATTAAAACGGAGAGACAGTTTTTATGTAACAAAAGCGCATGCATTGTTTCATTGTAAACGATAGAGCTTGTTCTCGTGAGGAATACGGACGTATAGAATAAGGTAGCATCATCAGAAATTGCGTATTATGAATCTCTTTCCATATATAGCGATTTTACCGAAATTAATCATCTGTTTATTTCACCAGGTCAAGCTCCTGAAGTTATCGAAATAGAATAATTGAATGATAGCATGCGAGTTAAATTAATGGTTATAAGCACTGCATCTTCTATGATAAATTAGTAAGCTTGTGAATATAAGAGATCTGCGTCGAACTAAACGAAACATGTACTGTATATGGTAACAAATATCATGATATTTTAAACATAAATGAAGAATCACTTAAATTGAATGACTCCTATTAAGAAGATTATGAAACAACCCAAAGTGACAAGTTTAGTGAATTGTATCTTGTAATTTAAGAGCCTGAGGCTGGATAACGAGGTAACGCTTTCCACAACCACGCAGATCCCTATCATCTTCACATTAAGTAAATTATAGTACGCATGCTTCTTGCCTTATTGTTCTTTCAGTACAACGAATTACATTAAAATAAGATCAGCTAACTGGACGCCTTGAGACTAACCCGACAAAATTACTACAATATTCTTATTTTAATTTAATTCCTTCTTTACTCGTACTTCTTTATTTATACCTGTTGTGGAATTTGTATCTGCAATCGTCGGCAGCTACGATGTCCATTAGCAAAATGTATTTTGCTTTTTTATCAAGACCAGAAACGCGAACTTTGTAGGCAGGAAACATACGTCTGCAAGCAATACGAGAGAAAAACATGGGTTGGGACTTGTTCTTAGCGACAACGATTTGACATCACGTCGATTGTGAGACATGCCGTTGGACTAGTTTCGTTTTTTATACCCATTGCTCCCGGGAATCGGCAGTTAGCTTGTGATCTCTTACCGCACTAATTAGTCTTATTTACGACCGACCTAACCGCTCGCCAAATTTTAGTTAAGTAATTGTAAGGAACAATGCGCTCGCGGTGGACGTATTTGGCGTTTTCACGTACTTGGCTGTATAGGGGCCGATTACCGTCGCGGCGGGCGCAGGGAGGTGTTGCAAAGTATTTGCAAGGAACAAAAAGCTCGTGTTTCCGCCACAGACGGCCAAAAACGGCGAAGTACGCGGCTATTGTGCGGCGTCGTGACCGACACACGTGAGCGAATGCACCTTGAAGCCAACATGAGCGACACTAAAAACCGAGTACGATACTGGAACAACAGAGCATTCGTCGCGATGGTCACCGAATCGAAATTAGAAATCTCCTATGGAATAATTGGTAAATAATTTATGAATGAATGATTTGTAATAATTAATTACCATATTACCGTCCCTAGACAGCCGGCGCCTTTGTCGGCGACTATATCGGTTTACGGCTGAGTCACAGCCGAAATTTCGACCGGAATGCTCGGTTCGTATTAATTAACGGATATTAAATCGAAGTTTATCGATCGCATCTCGATGTTGCCAAACGTTCGTGTCGGCGGTTTTGATACCGGCGAACGATCGGCAGACGTAAAGAACGGAGCGGTCTTATCGTG
>DWJN01001513.1:0-17725 GCA_018248895.1 Carystus phorcus
ATTACTTTAGATTAATTGTAGTTAAATTTTAATTATTTGGATTTTCAGGTGGAATTGCTGTGTTTTAAGACCAAATTACATATATTTCCTTGCTGGCCAAGTATTTGCATTTGTGACACTTGTATTTGGAACTAACTTGGGTCTTACAACTGTTTGCCAACCATTCATTCTCTATGGATCAATATTGATGCCAGAAGATTGTGATGGTGTTTATTATGACTTTCAGTATGTATATTCTATTTTGATGCAATGTTAATGATTTAATTTAGAATGAAAATGTACTAAATGAGGGCTTTTTCATTAAGTTGCAATTAGCCAAATCATTGAATTATCTTTGCCTATGTATTGTGTACTTTTATGTGTCAATATTTTTTAACTATATTTTTGTTATTTTCAGGATAGCTTTATCCTTTGTTGCATGTGTATATGGATTGGGATATCTTCTAGTTACTGTGGTGGTGTTAATATCTCAAATTCTTTTCTACATTCCAAAATATACTGGTAAGATTGAAAAAACTAAAACATAATGTGTACTTTTTGTTGTGTACATAAACTTTAATTATTTTTTCAGGGCCACATTTAAGAAGAATACAGTCAATGTTTGAACATTATGAAACATAATGTAGTTTATGAGACAATCTGAGGTAGCTACTACTGTAAGAATATAGAAAAACTATAAAATATTATTTATCTTGAGACAGGTAGTGGAGTTAAAAAGTACTATAGATTTATATTTATTTAATTATTGTAAATTAATTTAATTGTAAACAGTGAATCTATTTCCTATTCTTCAATAGCAATTATTCACATAAGTTGCAGTGTTAATACTTAAATTTAATAGTATTAATGAAAATAAATTACTTATATTGTAGTAAGTGAAACATCTAATAATATTGTTCTACAAAAAAGTCTACCATAATAGCAGGCAGTGGCTTAATAATGTATATATTTTCATATTATATACAGCTAGTACATAAAACTACACTAATAACATACAATATTAAAACGTGTGATACAAGGAAACATTGTTTGAATTACCTGAATACATATTAATTATTGAATAAATTATATTTTAATTCTTGAGAATACAACAAAGTCAATAGTGGAATAGCTAAATTAATACCTAACTATTTTCATGTTCGTTGTTGGATTTAGTTGATGAAAATGGTTTTAAACATGATCTGAAGAATTTACTTGATTCTATTTTAAATTTGATTAATGGGAACTTCAGCAATAAAATAGTGTATATTATTTACATATTATAAGTTACTGCTTGACTAAAAATTTGATTTTAATACAGAACGATTTGCTAGTGAGTACATTTTTCATGTATATCCGGGCTTCACCCACGTTACTTATCCTTCATTACTCGTGTTGGCTGGTTTGCACTTGTCGCGAACAGCTCTTGCCGAGAGACTGAAACTAGTCTGACGAATCCGACGAACATGTGTAAGTGAAGGGAATAAAGGTGGATATAGATGTATGGACAATATTTTGATTTATCATTTTAAAAAATGTTAAAAAAAATATCAATCGAATTCATATGCATGGATGCTAATAAACAGTCTTATATTAAAATATTACTTATGTTGTACGAGTAAATACTAGAATTATTTGTATTTTTTTAAGTTCACACCTAGAAGAGGTTTTCTTACGTGTAAATATAAGTTCTAACGGAATTGTACCCGCAATCCTTATTCTACCCTCCAAAGGGGGGAGATTCTCATTCTTCTGGTGGTACATAATCTGGTACAACTTGTAAAACTTTCTCTCGCCATCGCAGTTTTCTAGCCTCTTGTTCCCTTTTCAAAGCATTCAGTGCTGGCAATGTCCTCCAACAAGTTAACGTTTTAAATAGTAGATTGCTGAAAGAGAATATCAGTTAAAAGGTTCCGTATTTTGAAATCCTTAGGTACTTTTAACATGTTCATATTCTAGTAGTAGTAGTATAACCTACCTGTTATAGTAAACAATCGCATTGTTCCATTTGTTATCAAATTCTTTCTTTAATATGAGTAAACCCTTTTGAAATCCTTTAAATACATATTGTGTTACATATAAATCATAATAATCTTTAGCTACTTGCAACTTTATCAAATATTCTTGGTGGTTCTGAAAAAGAATTGTATAAAAGTTAGAATAATAATATTATTAAGATTTGTTGTGAAGGTACTCGTCATTTTTTTTTGCAAAATTAACAGCTACCTTTTTAAAACAATCAAATGTTTTTCTTAATAATTTCTTTCTGTAAAAGTCTTCAGCCTTATAATTTCTCTCGTACCACATGTCTTCAGTGTGCCACATCCAATGTAAAAATAAATTTTTCTTCAATTGGAATTGATAATGAGCTTTTGCTTTCTCCATATTATCATGTTTCATTTTTATTAAAAGTCTCAATGGTCTTATTCCATATTTAGCCATTAGACTTTTTTCATAATGTAAGTCAGCCATAACTATAAGTGCTCTTAACCTCTCCGCGTGCTGTTTTTTTCTTATATTTTCAATTTTTTCTTTTCTTCGTTTCTCACGTAACTCTTTAATCCTCTTTAATTTTTCCTCCTTGTCCATTTCGGCTTTTGCTATTTCGGCCTAAATTAAATTTATTAATTATATTAATAATATATTTAGTTATGAACATTTTATTTTTTTCCTGATTTTACTAACCTGTTGCCTTAGTCTAATACGTTCTTCTTCCATTTGCTTACGTCTTTCTCGTATTATTGCGTGTTTTTCTTCTCTCTCACGAGCTCTGGCTTCCATTCTTTGAAGAAATTGTGGTACTTTTAAGCAATGAAGTATCAAAGAATTTTCTGGAAAATGTGAACACCGTGTTATATGAATATTATATCACACTAATATTTATCTTTCTTTACCCTTTACCTTCAATTTCTGGAATTTTTAACTCGTTTGTTAAACACTTTATTTTTGGCTTTAGATGTTTGTCGATATCATAATAAGTTTGCTTAATATCTTCCTTCATATTTTCCAAAGATTGCCGTGATGCTGCTATTATTTTGTTATATTTAAGCTCCTCTATCAATCTATTTTGTTGTTCTAATTTAGCTTTCTGTAGAGCAATTATGTGTTTTTGTATTTTGTACCTAAAAATATGTTATTTATTACGTCCAGTTCGATAGATAATTTGAAAAAATTAAAATTAATATGAAACTACCAGTGGTTGCATATAATACTTCTTATAATATTCATTCAACGAAGTCTTACCTATGTTGGTATGTATTATAGTCACGAACTTGGAATTTGGCCTTGTTTGCAGGCTCTATGTTAGTGTTCATAGATCGTTTCTTTTTTTCGAGTTTATCAAAAAATTTATTTATATTCGCTAATCTTTGACAATTACTAGTCTTTTCTCGTTGTCTTTTTACGTAATCCATCCATTTAAGAGTATATTTTCTTAAAATGTAATTGTTGTCATAAGGAGTAATTTGTAACGCTTCTACCTTTAGTAAATTTAACATTTCTTGATCGTTGACAAACTGGTGAGTACTTTGTACTTCTATGGTGTGTTGGTTTTTAATTTGTTTTTTGAAATTGTGGTTATCAGTATGTTTACTTGGGTGATCTTGTAGTATTTCCTTTGAATTGTCATTATTATTGCAGGTACTAGACAATGCCATTAATATTAAAAGCGACTGCAGGTCACTTGTCAGATCATTAGTAAACATGGGGCTCTTTGAAGGTTTAGGGGCGATTTCATTTTCATGTGTTGCCGACGTTTTAGGATGCTTATATTTTAATTCATCTTCTATTTTTTCTTTCTCATCATCAGTTGTCTTTTGTGTGCATTTTATGTCGAAAATTTTGTTAACCATGGCATCTTTTTCTTCACTATTGTTTGCCTCATTTCCTAAAGATATATTAAAGGACTCTGTCTTTAAATAACATTTATTCGATGGTATTATATTGTTTTTTTCTTTAGGTTTGACTACAAAATCATTATCATTATGAATTCTTAAATAAGTTACATCAACTGAATCATCACGTGTGATAAGTTTTAGTTCACTTTTTAATATTTCCTCATCATCAAGTAATATTAATTTATCGTCAAAGTTTTTGTTTTTATCCCGAGGCTTGCCCTAAAATATATAAAATCACATCATTTAAGTTCACAATCGTGTCTTTCCGTCCAGCAAACTGAACTTCTATTGGCAAAAATATCAGACTAGCATGATTCGATAAAACTTTTTTTTACTATCTAAATTACTTTATATTATCTAAATCCATTTATTTTTTTCAAAACATTAATAGTATGTTCAAATATGGTCTGAAACTTGCTATCCTTCTGCCAATTATAAGGAAAAAGTTATTGTTTAATAAGAATACATTGTATTGTCAATTGTTTAAAAAAAGGAAATTCCCTAGATAATGTAATATATCAATAAAAGCCGGGTTTATCCTTAAGCAAAGATATGTAGGCATAGGATTTTAAGGTGAATATTTTGGGTTTTTTTATGTGGGATCTTTGTGATAGAAACCCAAAATAATCGTAGTCATATAACAAATTTTGGATAACAGCACTAGAATACACAACAAAAGTCAATATAAGCGTAACGAGTTCGTTTGGTTTTAAAGGAAACACAATTCGTGACGTCGAAATCGCATTCCCCCCTTTTATCCAGTTCCCTTGACCATCCACTACTTAGAGAGAGAGAAAAAAGAAGAGTTTATTTCGCCATAGTTATAATATAATCTCCTACTTGTTACAAAAACGCAAATAAAAAACTAATTTTAATGGGCATTAAGAGTATGGGGCGAGTACTGATACTCTTATCTATTATAACAAAAAAAAAACAATCATATTTATTAACCATTTATGACTTCCTCTAAAACCGCTCCAGTATGGAAATTAATTAAAAACCACTCACCATGGTTTTATCCTGTTGGCGCAATTCAAAAGATAATATTTTTGGTTTTATATTTTGAGAACACTTAGCGTCATTAAATATTTTCCCCAACATTTGTAGCATTTTATATAGCAATTACGATTTCAACCATTTTAGTAGTCACACTGGTTTTGTTACATTGTGACTTTGCATATCGATTTAACAATTTTACGTATTTTTTCTGTTGCCCTAGAGAATTGGTGCCTGAATTGGTTTCTATGATAATACACATTTTATCGATTCCAAACACGTTGAATAGCTCACGTTTTGCTGCTTTGTTTTGTGTACAACCAGCATCTTATTCTCCGATACCAATCTGACAACCTGGCAGTAGAAATTCTTATACTCGTTCAAGTTGTAGTAGACCCGGCGAAAGCTGTACCTCGGAACATTTATTAGGTTTGTGTAACATTCCCAGTGTCATTCCCACTTCTTATTAATCCCACTTATAAATCCCCAGCTCCTATGCATCGTAGCGTAATATTATATAGCCTATTACCTTCCTCGGTAAATGGACTATCCCATACAATAATATTTTTTCGATCCGAACTACTAGATCGTGAGATTATTTAGTACGTATAATTAAACAATGAAACAAACTCTTCAGCTTTATAATATTTTATTAAATCCTATAAATGTGTTTAGGTTACAACGATACCTAAAAATTTATTTCTTATTTGCCAATTATAACTCATGAAAATTGTACCTATTTCTCTAACACTAACAACACACAGAAAAGCTGTACTTTATGCCCATAGCGATCCGTAGATATGTCAGACATCTACATTATATGCAGATACGTCGGTGATTCGTTGCCAGCCAGGAGGGAAACGTAGAAAACCATTTATTAAACCGAAATAACAACATTAGGTACAACGGAAACAAATCCCATTACTTTCATCCCGGTCCCTTTAATTTACCGAACATTCTCATTAAACATTACATATATTTGTTATTTCTGGGTAGAGTTAGAAGAATTACGGCGGGGCACTAGAACATTTTGCTACTCAGACAAACCGCTAAGCTTCAAATGGCTGTTTCTGTGTGACGAGTTTCATATCATGTCGTAGTAACTCACTCATGACCGTGTGACCATTATACCCAGCTAAACTCATTAACTGACAAAACTAATTGACATGACTTAAATTTCGATGGCACCTTCCAGAATTCGGTCCACCAAAAAATAAAGTTTTCTGAAAAATCCAATTAAAAATTTTGGAGAGGAAATTTTACGCATGAATAGTATAATAAAAATAATTAGGTACATGGCCCTGAGTCTGTTTTATTAAAACAGCTGTTACAATCTTGCTCACCGTTCACAATTAACGGTCTTATAACACACGAGTGGGGCTGAATTGTGCGGTATCATATACTTTTTTGTAACATTCATCATTATTAGTACTTCTTTCAAAGATTATAGAAGTGATTTATAGTGGGTGCCTATATAATTTTCAAATGGAGTAATCTGTATTTAATCCCAGACGATATTAATTGTTTACATTATGTTAAATTTTATTAACCACGTCGACGTTGTTTGCAACCTAAGATGTAGTCCAACGTAAGATGGTAGAATCCACGGTAAATTAATTAATTGGGTATTTTCTTATTAGAATGTTATGTTTAGGAGATTTTATAATTGCGAAGGTCACAATCGCAACAATGATAGAAGCCTATTACGTTTTCAAACAGAACCTGAGAAAAATAACAAGTTTTAAATTTATTATACCACCCCATTTCAAGAATGTTGTTTAATGCATAATTTTGGGAAGTGATTGTTGTATGGATTTGAAAAGTAAATAGCCCCCACTTAATACATCTACCCTATTTTGTGACAAAAATGTCGTGTAAATAGTATATATATATAATAGTATATATATATATATATATATATTAATCTATGGCTCCGAAATATATTACAGCGTTGCCTAACTATCGATACCTATATTGTCAATACTATCCAAACCTCGAAAATTATTTATGCTATCGATAGTAAGGCATCATAAGGATATTATCTATATGTAAGTAAGGATATTGATAACCAATACCTGATGATAGCGGGGTAGGTGTCAGCATCAGTTTAATACTGCGTTATGATGACTATGATCACAGATCACTAGTAAATACTATGATGATATAGTATGACCAGTTTTCGAGGTCTCGATAGTATTGGCAATATATCAATAGACAATCGATAGTTAGACAACATAGGTAGTGAGACTTTATTTGCTTGGGTTTGGCAAGTGTCACTGTCAAGTGACATTTTAATTGATAAACAGCTGCACAGTGCACTTTGACTTTTGTTTTGTTGGATACTTGGGTCTGAGTGTTTCACGTTGACTGCATTACAGAATAAGTTAAAAGTTTTTAGAATATAAGTTAATCTTAAAAACCGTACCATTAGGTACTTATGATTAAATTATAATTTTTGTAAAATAAATGTATCTACCTCTACATAATGTGTCGGACAAGAAATATTTGTTTAGAATACCAGTTACTAAGTTATGCATATTTACAGTTTCTTTACCGCTGTTCGCTTTTATAATTTGTGTTATAATAACTATGCTGAAGGATTACGAAAGTGCAAATAACACACATTGTAATGTTCCAAACATTTTTCCTTCAATATCAGCTTCTATAGGAAATTACGAACCGCAACGAACATTGTGGAGAGCAGCTATTTATGTTCATGCACCATTCAGGTTTTTTATAGTGTTTTTACGGTGGCAGTATTTTAGCAATGTTATTAGACAGGACTGTATTCTAATAGTTAAAATGGCAGTATTGTTAAACGTAATAGAAAATTTAGCTTTATTGGGGGTAACTCATTGGACGTCAGCCCTTAACTATC
This sequence comes from Carystus phorcus, assembly GCA_018248895.1. NCBI lineage: Eukaryota > Metazoa > Arthropoda > Insecta > Lepidoptera > Hesperiidae > Carystus > Carystus phorcus. The sequence goes on from DWJN01001513.1 coordinate 7,750, forward strand.
GTAAGTATTCAGAGCTCAAGAGGCACTTATTTTTTGGGTGACATGGGATGGGTATTTTGTAATTTTGCAATAGATTCAAATTAGGAGTTTCATAAGCTTCCAAGTCCTTCAGATGGCTTAATCAATTAGAATACACTAGTAAATGCATTTCCCTCGCTACTGTGACTTGGAGTACACTACAATATAAACTTACAACATAGATTTGAGATTAGATTAGAGGCTATACATTTAGGGAGTATTATTTTTTACAAATGCTTTTTATTCTTCAGTTAGTGCTTTACTATGGTCAGAAAAATTGCACCTGATAGTCATTTTCAATTACCGGTGAGAGCACCATAACTTACTAATAGCAAATTGACTGATGCCTTCACAACACCCATATTAATGAATAATTGCTTAATATACATGAATGATTTTATATGCTCCAATTAATTTTTCTCCATTGAGGTACATCTGTCTTTACTTTTTGGAGTTGTTACTGTGAAAATCACTGCATTGCATCAGAATGCATCGCCATAATGCAGAGGTATGATTAGCTGATTACATAATGTGTTCACTGTCATTTGCAATCTAAATACTAATATTATTTATAAAGCATCATAAGTCACATTTCATTGTATATGGCTTTAATCATTAAATTTCTAGTATAATTGAAATAAATATTAGACAATTTTTTTTTTTATCATGATATGCATGCATTTAACAGGAGATGGTTTTTATTTATATAATCTTTCAGCTTATCATGAAGTATGCTTCAAGACTTTTGTTGGGACTTCAATATTCTATATGTTCTTCACATGTATGATGCTTACAAAATATAGACGAAGAACAACTACATTACAACTAGAAAGTTATTCAATGAAATTAAAATGGAGAGCATTTGTAACAAATGTCACCTCATTTGCCTTTGCAGCCTATTTCTTCCTAAGACACAATAGATTGTGTGAACCTTATGGTAAGAATATTTTAGATTTATTATTTACTAAGATCTTGATTCTGTTTTCGGCCAGCAACACCTTAGTAATATGGGGTGTTCGAGTGTCCAGTGTGACTGAAGTTGCATGTTATGGCCATTTTTACTATTGTTAGATATGGACAATGAAAAAATATTGCATAAACTGGGTTCTTAAAAAGTACATATTTATTATTACCCCTTGAGCATTTAATTTACCACTATAACAACATGTTGCCATATTTTTTATCTCTTAAAAGTTTGCTGTGTCCTTATTTGTTTTTTCATTTCCAGTTTACTCAATGTTTGGGTTTGCAGAATATATTGTTGTTACAAGCAACATGATGTTTCACATGACAACTGTATATGATCTCAAAGTACAATTTGTCTATGTAACTAAATTAGGGGTTACAGTTGAATGACGGAAAATTTCAAACAGGAATATATTTTTGGTGCAGGAGGAAATAAAAGGGATGACATAATATACTGAATCAAAACAATAGATCAAAACTAATTGCTTAAATTAATTGTGGCTTTATAGTGCAAAACATATATTAAAACATTACCAAAGTTATGAACAAAGTTAATAGATCCAATACTATAACCATGTAACATATGAATACAAGAAATACAAATAAAAAAGGGTTAAATCTTATTTTGTTTAATTTATTGTAATTGTATACAATATAACATTGAATATACATTTAGCAAATAAAACATCAAATATAAAAAAAAAATCTGAAAATCAATACACAAGATCCTAATTTGTTTCTATACACAAGAAGTATGTGCATCTGAAAAATATTGTATAATAATATGTCTCAAGTCAATTTATAATAATAAAAAAAATATTCCATGCCAACACAATAGGGATAACTTAGCTAGAGTTCATTACAAATCACATTTTGCTATGATCTGTAATGACTAATGTATTTAGTGACCATATTTTCCCTTATGACTATATTCATTGTACTTTGCTACCTAATATGGACCGGCCAATATTATTTTATAATAGTGACTTAGGGTAACTTAACCAATTGTAGGTAATTCTAATTAAATTAATATCTTTATATGTTCACAAAATTTACATGTATCAAAATTAGAATTTGTTCTATGCATATTTATTTATTACAAAAAATAAATGATCTCTTTCTATATACAAAAACAACATTAAAAAAAATAAAGTGTGTAATAAAAAATATTATAACTAACACATTGATTCTTAAACCATGTGCAAGAGTTTTGTAACATTTTATAAATGGAATTTGTTTCATAAGACCTTTATACTTACCTAGTTTCCTAATTCAGTACTTATGTAATTTAAACAATTCTTATGTAGCCAATTTTGTGCAACATTCTTAACTATTAAAAAACATTAATACACAAAAGATGGCACATTTCATAAATATTTAAGTAAATATATGTACAACAAACCATAATAATGCAAGTTTAAGATTATAAGAAACAATTATTATTTGAGTAATGTGTATCCATTATAATTTAAATTCATCTTGCATCTTATCAGCTATCATTCTAGCTATAGCTAGAGAAGACGTAGCTCCAGGAGATGGTGCATTGCGGCAATGTAATACTCTGCTTCCAATTGCACCTGAACCAGGTTGAGAATCAAATACAAAATCTTCTATGAGTGTGCCTAAAAAAAAAAAGTCATGTCACTGATTGCCATAATTACACAAATTAAAAGGAGATTTGTGCTTTTTTTTTTAATTATTGATGTACATTTTCAAGATTTTCTAAAGTGTAATAAGTTCTCAATTTTTTTTCTCAAAACTTGACAGTATAATAAAATCACATAGCTTTCAAAAAACAATTAAACAAACACTTCTCTTTTAAATGTTAGTACAATGACTTCAAGCATTTAATTGATATAATTTGGCAAGTGCATCATTACTAATGTTAGTCCATAATGTTTAGAGTGGAATAACAACTTTTAATAATGGTTAGTGACTAATCTTTCCATCAATTTTCATTAATGTAGATTGTTCAAATATACTCAATGACTTCATTAGGAGACCCATGCGATACAGTAGGTTATAAAAATAAATTATTTTATTATTTTTTGTTATTTGTTATAACTTGAAATCAACCAATGAAGTTCAAAGAATATTTAAAAGAGTTAATTTACCATCTTTTGCCATAGCCTGTGCTCTCACCCCTGCTGGGCCTCTTTCAACATCACTACTTGTGATATCTTGTATGTATTTTTGAACTTGCATTACTTGTAGTGGAATCAGAAAAGATCTTGCCATTTCTTTCAGACCAAAACCAGCATATTTGAAAGCCATTTTTCGGAATCCAGAAAATGCAATTATTTCCTTTAATTCCTTCATGTTGATATCACCCCATCTGTCAAACAAAATGTGAAGGATATTATTATAATCACAATAAAAAAAAAAAAACATTACTGTGGATATATCTTACTTATAGCCTTCTTTACAAAATGCTAATATAGCATTAGGTCCAACAATAACTCGCCCATCAATTCTTGGTGTTAAGTGTACACCAAGGAATGGGAATCTCGGATCTGGTACTGGGTAAATATTGGCTTTTGTAATATTACTTTTATTTGGGACTAGATATAAATATTCTCCCCTGAAAGGAATTATCCTTGGTTCCTCTGGACAACCAGTTAGTACTGCCACTGTATCTGATTGTAGACCACAACATGTTAGCACATATTTAGCTTTTATACTGTGATTTTTGTTATCTGTCAACATAACTGGATACTCAGAGTTATCAACTTCTACAAACTTTGATACTTCAAAATTAAGATAAGTTTCTCCACCACACTTTTCAAAATCCTGTACATATGATCTTGTAACTTCTCCCCAATTTACTATACCTGTATGAGGTGACCACAAAGCCTGTAATCCTTTGCAATTAGGCTCCACTTCTCTCATTTCTTTGGTATCTAATAACTTTATGTCTTTCACACCATTTTTGATTCCACGATCATACAAATGTAACAGCCGTGGTACCTCAGATCTATTAGTAGCAACTATGAGTTTGCCACACTTTGAATACTTAATTTTCTTTTCATCCAAGTATTTGTAAGACAAGTTAAGTCCCTCGACACAAAGCTTCGCCTTGAGTGAACCCGGTTTATAATATATGCCAGCATGGATAACGCCACTGTTGTTTCCACTCTGATGGTAAGCAAAACGTTCTTCCTTTTCAACTAACGCAATTTTTAATTCTGGATGACGTAAAATTAACTCTCTAGCTGAAGCTGAACCGACAATACCACCTCCTATTACTACAATGTCGTAACATTGTGCTTTTTTCTCAGTGTATCTGCAAAATATTAAATTCATTACGATATTAAAATCGATATAAATATATGATTAACTTAAGAATTTAACGAAATAATTTACTTTACCGTCTCAATTGTTTAATAGCTAAACGATTCCGACATGCAGCTGTGATAGGCATAATTGACTTTAATTGCTGAAACATTTTTGTGTTGATTTTATTATGTTGATATTAAAAGAATAACACTGATAACTTAATTGTATGATGCACTGCGCTGCTCAGTTAACACACACACTAGTCACACTACACAAACACAATTGTGTAAATGAATGCCAAAGATTAAATTACAAAAACAATGTAGAAACACTAAATGTGAGTGTGTAAAATAATTAAAATCTTTATTTATTAACGCTAACACTGTCAAAACCACGGTTAACAACACCCACGTCCTATCCCATCCCAAGTTCCCAACCCCGGTCAGTGTTGCCTAACTATCGATTGTCTTATTATCTATCGATAGATTACCAGTATTATTGACAGTATAGTATCAATAGTTTTATTTACGTTAAGAGTGCAGTAGTGGTCCATAAAATAGATAATATCGATAGTCAAAATTCAATTCATAATTGCCGTATCCGCTAGTATTATGTAAAAAGAAACTAATACAATAACGTTTCTAATATAAGATAATGTAATGTCACACCACGTTATTTGGTGCATATCATCACAAACTCTAATATTGCCACCTAGTAGCAAAGTTTGGCAGTCGCATTCCATATTCAAAACGATTATCTTGTTGAGTAGGTAATATTCAAAGAATATTAAGTTGTGTAAATAGGGTTACCAACCATACTATAATAATTTTATAGTACTGTATTCCGGGACTCCGTACTAATAGGTATTGTTGAAGGAATATTATAGTATGCGAAAATACTATATTTCTGTACAATAGATCATCGTTCAAATTTTACGACACTGAGTTGTATACATTTTTTGTCTAAATATAGTATTTAAAGGAAAAATCTACATAAAAAAATATTTAGTAGAAAATTGTGGGAATGTTTGAATTGTATTGTAATAGGCAATATAGGTAAAATAGTCAAATATCTCTGTGCTTGAGCCATAGTACCTCTGTGCTGTGGTATCTCTACCTAGTCTGTGGTCAACACCTAGTTATTATTAGTAAATAAAATTTAAAAAATAAATATAAAAGAAATAAGCAACAAACTGTGCTAACAAATTCTTTAAATATTTCGTATTTAATTAAGCGAAAAGTGAGCTTACTACTAAAAGACGATTCTTTTGAAAACAGGTATAATTATTAGGGGATTTAAAAACCTATTTAAATCTTTGCTAGCTTAAAAATGTCAACTACAGAATATCGTCTAAGCTGGGACTCTTTTAAAAGCAATGTTTGTGATGGTTTTACAAATCTTCAACAGGTAAATATGCATTGTATTAAATTATATTTTACGCGGTTATTCCCACTTCCAAAATACAAACATAACAGAAAAGCTGTAGCTTACTTCTTATACCTTATTTTTGTACTCATTTTCAACAACTAAATTACTTACATTTCATTGTATCGTGTTTTTATATCGTTCTGTAGTAATCTGACATTTCTTTAGTCAGCCAACAAAAAAAAAGTTAAGATGATCTATCTACAATCTTCATTCTATTCATTCTCCTCATCCAGATCCTGTGCATTTTTTTTTAACTTTACTAGAATATCCCCTTTATACCGGATTTAGTTATGGATTAAAGTTGAAAACTTATTAAAAATTATCTTTTTATTTTTCTTGGTAGTAATATTATTCCATATTTTTAGAAAAGAAAAGTTTGAAAGAATTTTTTATTCAAAAACTAGTCCATTCCAGTCCAAAATAAGTAGAACTTACATAACTCACTAACTATGACAAATGTGCCATAATGGTTACCACACCGGACTGCCATTTGAAGGGTCCTGGGTTTGATTCCCTGATAGGCAGAAATTTGAATAAAGAGGTAAAATTTCTGTTGTTGGTCTGGGTGTTTGTATAGTTGTCTTTCTGTGTTAATATATTAATTGACTTATTATTATTACTTATATTTCCAGAATGAGGAGTTTGTGGACATGACATTAGCAGCCGATGGACATTTGGTAAAAGTGCATAAAAACATATTTGCTCTAGCCAGCCCTTATATCAAATCAATGCTTCAATCAACTCCAAATGAACATCCAATAATTTTTTTAAGTGTAAGTTTGAAAATAAATATTTATTTAGGTAGTCATATCAATGACATATTGTGATGACTGTTAATATTAAATAATTTGAGATCTAAAACTTAATGTAAGTGTTCATTCAAGGATTTATCCATGTCAATAATGTTAATGTTTAATTAAGAAAGTTGGTAAAAGTTTATTAAGAAAACAAACATTATTAGAACCATAAATTATTACCTACTTCGATTTTATACAGTACTCACATCCTAGAAGATGCTATTACCAGTTTTTTTAACTATCTTAAATATGTATATAAAGTACCTATATCTTTATTCCTTTAAAAATATCTAAACATGGATTATATATTTTTATATATGGGAACATGTTGACATATTACCTATGTATTAATAGCATATGTGAACATTATATCTCACAGCCAGAGGAGTTGTGGTATAAGCATTTGAACTTCTTGAGATTGATGATATTCTAAATTATTTCAGAATATAAGCCATGACATACTAAATTACATATTAACCTATGTTTATACTGGGGAGGTATCTGTGGAAGTTGATAATATACAAGCATTTATGAGGGTAGCCAAAGAATTGAGATTATCTGGGCTCTTTGGTATGCCAATTCCAAAGGTGAGCTCTAGTGATAATCAAATTTTAATAAGTAAAGTCCAAAAAAAAATTAAGATTGACTTACACAACTTATTTTCAAATTTAAACTTTGCTGCTATTTTATCAGAGACTGTAGAATGTTAAACAATTTGTGTTTCAATACTGAAATTTATTAATAGAGCATTACTGTTTATCAGGTTGGCTCACAAAAATGTATGAAAATTATTAATAATGAACAAATATATGTGGATAACACTGCACCAGATCCTGAAGATTATACTGTAGAAAAAATAAGCAATAATACAATATTCATTAATAATGTTAATGCATCTCAGCCAGTATTTACAAATATTGAACAATTGGATACAACAGTTTCCGCTAATCTCATAAATATTACTAATGTGGAAAATGTTAGCACACAGAAACATACATCTTCAAATAATATAAACATCCAGAGGGAATCTGATACAATTGTTGATGAAGAAATGGTACACAATAGGTATGTTATTATAAAATATATAATCACATTAGTAATTATGTATAATGACATAAATATGCTAAAAGTGGTATTCATAATTTCCTGGAATGTACTTGTAAATATCCATAAGTAGTATAGTTAATTTAAAGTAAATATCTACTAGTTATTATTTCAAATATAACAGGCTTCACAATTTATACTTAAAATTAGTCATAAAACAAATCTCTACAATTCTCTCTGAAGGTACACAAAAAGCAGGACCAATAGTCTCTACACATGAGATTTAAATTTAGTGGATTATAAGATAATTTTCTTTTTAATTTTTGATATTCAGTCTTTGGTATTTATATTTGCTTAATTGTTTCCAAGGGAAAATGGATTATATATGACTGCAGATGGATACCAATACAAGTTAGAGATACAGCCATTTCATAAACAATTAGATGCTTTACCAATGAAACTTGAAGATGCACCTAAAAATACTTCAGAAATGGTTTCTTCAAATATTAACAATGATGATAATTTTGGATCTTTTGAAGATGAATATCGAAACAAGATTAGTAATACATCACAACTCGTTGAATCTTTGCAATCTAAAGGTAAGGTAAACTGTGTTAGGCAATGCTGTAATTTAGTGTGACCTTCATGTATAAAACTGAACTGTTTTCTTGGCTAATAGGTTGTTGATGAAATCAACAACTATATTTAGAGGCTCGAAATTTCGACAATAGGTGCCTTAATATTGTAGACATGAAATAAGAAAGGATTTTTTGAATTTCTATATTTAAAATTTTAAAGTAGAGGGCAAAAAAATTCGTGAGAGTTGGTGAATTTTGAGATTAATACAGAGGGATGTGTAAGATTTAAAAAAAGTTTTGACTTTAGACAATGATGATTCATGTGGAAATTTAATTCAACACTTATGATTTTACGTAAAACTTCGTACAAGCATTATATAATGACACAGAATTACCTGTTTTACAATATTTCAGTAATCAGTGATGGTAGTTTCTCACATGAACAATGTATGTACTTGTACATACTATTACAATTGTTGTTTGTAAAAATATTTAAGAAAAAAACTAACAATCATTATTATTTTTAATGTGTTTGATATCAATAATTCCAAGTGTTACTATCTCTCCCTTGCCTCTCAAAGTTCTACTTTACTAAAGCAGTTTGTAAAATTTAATTTATGCAAGTAAAACATTAGTTAAGTAATACAAGCCATTCTGTTATAATATCACTGCAAATTTTTAATGTGCAATCACTTTGTTCTAGTTACTTTGCAATATACAGTTTCTAACAGAGGTTCTCTGCAATTGATATTGAACAGATTCATGTATTACTGTCACCATCATTCTCACGGTGGTCGAAAACGTCGTTGGAGATGTATAGAGTACAGAAGTAATAATTGTCCCGCATTTATTGACACTGACGGTGAAATAATGATCTCCAGGTAAACTTACTTTTACTTTAAAATGCATGTTTGTGTACACCAAGAATGAAAACAGCAATATGAAATAAAATTAACTTCATTATGGTGTAGTTGTAGTTTATTTGAAGGGCAGGGTTCCTCGGGGCACAAGTTTGTTTAATATTAATTTTCTCAAAATGATGTTATTAAAAATGGAAGAATGATAGACAACAAAGACTGGGTACTAGCATTTCCTGTTTGATAATGTTTGTACTAAACTTGTAAGAATATCATATTCTACCTAATTACTCTTTATTGTTTTACAGAAAATTCGAACATTGCCATTCATTTCATGATGAAAAAATAAGGAAGAAAATGAAAAGAGAAATGGTTTATACAAATTTAAACCTTTTATTGGAAAAGCAAAATAAAAAAACAGAAGGAAAATGTGATAAATTAACATTTTTATGATAAATAGGTAACAATAAAATAAATATAAAAAGTTTTGTTTACAACCGTGTTTTATTGAGTTCTACGTCACGGTTCTCTGCGCGTGATACACCTACTGAAGAAGATATGGTCCATGGTCGATGGTCGAAGGTTGCCGAGTTCTGGGACTGTCTCTTGATACAATTTCGGAAATTTTGCTTTTATAAAGCTGGTGATTGCTTTTATTTTTCATAATTTCACAATCTTAATGATAACGGTCATTCGCTTGTATATACCACTACTTATATTTCCTAGTTTGTGGTTAAACCAGAAATGCATTGGTTATTTTTACTGACATACGTTACTTAGTTTTTAGCCATTACTTGGTCGTGGTAATCGGAAAATCGGTTATAATCAATCTAAGAATACTTGATACCTACATACTTTATTCATTAAAATTGCAAAAACAAAAATAATAAGAGTTGCTCATTATTATCAATTTTGGTAGTCTAGACTCTAGTCTTATTTCTATACCAAATACAATATACAATTAGACAAATATTTCCAGAAGTGTACACTTTTTACATAATATGTAGGTACC
>DWJN01001514.1:0-17723 GCA_018248895.1 Carystus phorcus
GGCACCCTTCCGAAACGGTGGTAGATGCAAAATATTTGACGTTTCATAAGTGTATTTATAAATACCTACGTGAAATATGATTTGAGTTTGAGTTTGATAATTATTCCGAAGTTCAAAGCTACGTTATTGATACGTAGTAAGAACTTCATTCAAATTAAAAATAAAATATCATTTGTTCATGCAGGTATTACGTTAAAAGACTTTGCACGTCATTTTTTGGTTCTACCGCTGTTTCGAAAAGGTGATTTTACATCGAGGAGAAGCGGGGTAAGAATTGTTGGTACTCAAAAACTGTTTTGCTTCGATGCTTTCTTCTTGGGATGGGCTCATAGAATACTCTTTGCAGCGTCTTAAATGTCTTTATGTCTAAAATTAAGATTTCTAAATAAATACACTAAAGAATACGAGCGAACAAGAAGCTCGTTTTAATTTATTTTTTGTCATGATCTTATTTCAGTTAATAACATTTTATAAACGTTTTACCATTTACGCTTTCACTTTGTTTTGCTAACTAGTAGCCCTTGCCCGCCAAAAGGTCGCCGACCGCTGGTTGAAATAATAAAATAAACAATAATTTCTCTTTCAAACATTGTCTCACAGTAATATAACCGTTACTTGTTTATTTTCTCTAGGTATGATCTGTCTGCGATATAGCATTAGTATTCAGAGCGATCTTTGTTCCTAAGCGATACTATTTCTAATGTGATTTTTGATTAGAAGCTAAATCATGTTGGAATTATACTATTGGAATTATACTATTTACTATTATTGAAGATTGATTATACTATAATTGAAGTGACTCTAATTTATGGGACTGGATTGGCATAGTGAAACTTGGTGATTATTTTTGTGAAGTGGTCTATCCAGTAGGAATTGGTCGCTCTCCGCCGTGACAATGGACAACAACTAAAAAATATACATAAATGTTATTATAACGTAAAGGAATTACATTAAGTTAATTTATCATTTACGTGACGACATATTTATTATTACAAGTTAACTAATCCAGACATGTTCGATAATAATAAAAATTGACATTGTAAAAATGATAATTAATTACTAATCTAAATTATAATCATGTATTATGACAGAAAAAATTTGCACACCACTAAAATGGTAAATTGTGCGTACTTATATACTGTTGTTAGCAATAAGACCTCTTGTAAACCTCAATTTGAGCAAATAAATATTCATTCATTCGTTCATTCAACAAAAGCCCTGCTAATACTTTGTTAGCCGAGGAAGGAGAGAGAAGAAAGAAATAGAAATTACTGACTGAGGTGATATGATTCGTATTCTTTGTCACTATTATAATAGTACTTTGAATATGATTTGTATTTTAATATTTAACAAAACGCACTCGACAAAAACTGTCGGTTTAGTAGAGGTTAGTGACCCTTTAAACACACACCGAGCTTACAACTTCTAATCTGGCATCTCACCTTCCCGCTAAAACCCTATAAGGAATTATTAGCTCGTGTACAGTAACCTACAATATAACGAACTTAGGCCTGAAGAAAGTCAAATGTAAAGTATGTAGATATTTATATAAAATACTGTATACAATAATTTTGTTTTCGATTTGGATTTGAAAGTTACTAATTTCCTAATTGTAACTATCTAAAATGTTTGTGTCATTTCCGCTCTTTACCCTACATACAGTAATTTAAGCACCCTTTACTACAGTACTTTAAAAATAATATAAAAGTTCAATATAAAACTTATTCATTATCAAAATTTGTCATTATTGGTAACTGAACCCTCCCGGTAATGAATCAAAGTAACTATATAACAATCAAGACGATTTAACTCAAGTTCTACGTAATTAACTATGCGACACTACTGTCTGCGAGGAAAGACTTGATAAATGAGTTAACTTTAAAACAATTTGAAGACTTTTTGTTCAATTTATCATTTATTAACTCACTATTATATTATGTTACTCGTACGTATAAAATGGAAAAAATATTTTCGGGAAATAATCAGGTAGCGGCGGCTCGAGTCCAATGTAAGTGATCGACCGAGTTGGGTAACTGCGAGCGTGATCGGTAGAAGGAGGCAAGATTCTAGAACGCTTCCATGGTTCAGAAAGCATGTTAATTAGTTGGACCCAGTTATCGTCGATAGCAGTTGTTGAGCAATAACTTTCGACACACCAATAATCCCTGTATCTGAAGCAGCATGTCACTATGAGGACAGAACCTTGTAGTTGTAACTATTGGGTTGAAGCCTATCAAGAAGTAGAAACCACGCGTCGATATTAAGCTCGACGTTGAAATTATATTTTAAGCCTCCCTTGATCGATCATTTGATTGACGTAGGTAAGCCGTGAAGGCTGTTATTAAGAAGTTTATAATTGTTGCTACATTGTTTCACATAACAAGTAAATGTAGTAGTATATCCATGATTTAATATATAATTCCTTTGCCTGTATTTTATATCCAATCTTCTCTTCTTGTAACCATTACTCATATTCGTGCTTCGTCAACATCACTCAGTTATAGTTCTCGTTCGACTTCTTTTATTTAGAATTTCATCATCAAGTAATTTATTTAATCTTTCCTGTCAGTTATCAATTTCCTGACCAAACTATCTTCTTCACTTTTACCTCCCTTGTCGGTTATCAACTTCCTGATCACACACCATCTTTTTAATTCTCCTGTTAGTTCTCAATTCTACTACTAAACCGATAAAAGCGATGTTCTGTAGCAAGCAAATCAACGATCGTTCAGTGAACGAAAGTTATATTTGAGTGCGCTCATTAAACGCTTGTCGCCTGCTCGTATCAGCGGGAAATAACTTAAGGGCGGCTAATCGTCATGTCCGGTACACTTCCTGTTGGGGCACCCGTCGCACGCGAACCATTAACGTCGAAACCGGCTAGTTGACGTGAATTTAGCCGTTTCGTCTTCATACAAACCAGTCTAATTGCCCTAAACTTGTCCACAATTCCCACTAGAACTTTGTCGCTATAACTAATGATCATACTAAACCGAGCGGAGTTCGATCTAACTGAACACGTTGTCATCGATGGGATATTATAACAAATCCTGTACTAATTTTTATAGTAGTTACGATGAAATTATGGTCAAAAGCCGCACAATAGCATCAACGAAAGTATTGCGGAATGTCGGTTAAAAGCTTTACATTCTTGGGTACCTAACCTGAAGCTACTCTTGAGTGTAGTTTGTCTGGTATTTCCGTTGTATTATAAAGTTACATATTATTTAATAACTATGTTATTAATACATAATTAAAATAGATAACTTATTTTATTTTTTAAATTTAATAGTACGTTGCATTAAACACCTCTAATTTTATGCGCTACAATATAATTGAGCGGCAATACCGTTTTCAATCCAATGTTAACGATATTGGTTCGAGAATATGAAGTTACGTGAGTGCGAAAATTACATTGAAATTATGTTGTTTGTAAATTGGCATTGATTGGCGGTGTTTGTCCACTACGGACTCCTAAACTACTTAGGTAACCGATTTTAATCAAATTTAGTACACCGTGTCCAGTTTGATGCAACTTAAAAGATAGGATAGCTTACATCTCAATTTATAGTCGCAATATTATTTTGGCAATATTATGTGGCCGGGTGTGTTAGGTTATATTGTTGCAGAATTACGTCTGCTGGTATACATATACATATAAGTATACATATAAAACTGTTCTATTGTAAAAGTGGGCTAATAATACATTTTATCTTTCGTCCAAAATACTTAAAATACACCAACGAATCGAATATCAGCCACTGACCTCTTTTCCATATCGAAATAAAACTAAATGTTAGCCAAATATATTCCATCCAATTTCACTAGGGACGTACGAGATCGAAGTATATTAGGTAACTTTCTAAAGTTAGCGAATTTAAATCCAAACGGTACAGAAACTTCTCACTGTTTTTATCCTACCCTATGAGATCGACAGAGTTAAGCAACCGCGGGCGCGGTTGGTATCTGGATAGCTAGTGGCAAAAGTTTCTGGAGCGTTTCCGTGCTTCGGAGGGCACATTAAGCTCGATGGCTTAACTGACTGACGTCTCGGTTGTTATCGTAAATAAATGTCGTCAAGCCTCGTAGGAAGCATTCAAGCGACTTAAAAACTTCCGACGCTTGGGTTGACCACTATCTCCTCCACTAATCCGCACTGGAGCAGCGTGGTGGAGTATGCTCTAGACCTCTATAGTGATGAGGAGAGACCCGTGTTCAGTAATGGGTAGAAAGTAACTGTTTTTACAGAAAAAAAAATATAAATGAAATGTATTAAGTTATTAGTCGTGGGGAGATAATATAAATAGGTACAGTTTTTTAATACTCTCATTTATAGAATAAATCTAGTAGCTACTTGTAAGTAACAAACCAAACCACTCCAGCGAATAGGAATACGTTAATTTTAAAAGACCTAACAATTTTATGATAACCTGTACAACGAGGGATTTAATGCGAGATGTGTTCATTTCGAGAAACGCAGAACTTACATAAATGGTAGTTACAATTTGTCAAACAGTTAGCATAGTAATTTCAATTTTCGACTTCTATACTGAAGTCTGGATGTCAAGCGAGAATCAGAATTGCACATCTCTGATTTTTTAAATATAAACGCTTTAAATATACATCACCATTTGTTTCAATGGAGGGAGACAAAGAAAATCTATAATGGTTTAATAATAATTAATATTGGGTTATAACGTAGGTGTCTTCAAGGCAAGAGTGATTAGGCATCTTCTAAGTTAGTGCTTCACCATCCAAGAATATTATTATCTCTGCTTACTATCAAGCAGGATAGTAGTCAAGCATTAACTTGCGCCTTCAACCCATTAATGGCCACTACTGAGCACGGGTCTCTCCTCATCACTGAGGAGGTCTAGAACCATACCACGCTGTTCCAATACGGATTGGCGGAGGGAGTCAAGCATTAACTTATTTAGTGTAAAAAATAACCTGAAAATGACCTAGGAACACTCCATATCTTTGTCATCAGAATAAAGTTGCAAATTTACACTAACACAGCCTTAAACCCTATTATTATGAGACAGTATAAAAGTGGGACACTTCTGGTTGTTATGATGAGTTATCACCGTGTACTGGTTCAAATGACACATAGTCAAATTATTTACATTGTATACTATTTTAAACTAACGGGGTCAAATGTATGCACTGAGCATTCCTTCTAAAGTAGGTCGGCTTTTTATCGACACTGATCACAACAATTTTATTTGGAATTATTGTCTGTCTGTCCAGGAATCACAAGAAATCGAGAGAAAACTTTCAAGTGAGACTTGGCATGTTTGTATATTATATTCCGGGGGGTTTCATAAGACACATTTGATCCCGAGAGATAAAACTGTACCCGTGGGATAGCTCGCAAGTTACTATGAAGTCTCTGTTAAGAGGATTAATGTTATGAGAGGTTTAGATAACCTAATGTTAATTTGTTGTTGTATTATATAGAACGAGAAAAACATTTAAATGATATAGCATTAAATTCAGTAACCATAATAAATTAACCTTAATGGCCGTTTGTGGTAGTGCCGTTAACGAATAGATTGCTATAGGTCATTGGTGCCAGCTGCAAGTGCCAGGTGATTAGTCAAGTGTCACCAAGTGTGCACTTGCAGCTACTGGACGAGCGAGACAGACAGACTTGCCGAGATAGAAAGCTTGCATGGAGACTCTTGTCAGAAGAAACAATTATAGATGTGACGATAATAGGCTATTTGACAGTTCCTAAAACCTGTACAACATTATGTAGCCGAAGAATTAAAAAAAGAATGTATTTTTAATTCAGATATGTATTAAGAATCGAAATTACAAATTCATTATTTCAATAAACCGCCAAAACGTCACTATAAGCAATATGGCGTCCTCTGCCTTCGGTGACGTCATTGTGGAATACAAAATAACGTAATGTTGGCGAACTGATGTTTACCGCCAAATTTCGTCATCGCAGACTCGACGCAATCCGCATCGTTTTGTGGCCGTGACCGACATCTAATGTAGTGTATTTTTGATTACGGATTTTTGATAAACTAATAGTTATTTTTAAAAGATCTAACCGCAGAACGCTTCTATAATTCATGTGTAGAGATGTCTATAATAAACGGTTTATTTTTAAATAGTGTCAAATACCAAAATCGGGTATTTTGATAAAATATGGTTTTACCACCAAGTGACATGACTAGATCGAATTTACGAAAAACATGTATGAAAAAACCCCAATGGTAAATTTCAAATTCAAGTATACAAGAGTCCTCTTCGGCTCTTGTACAAACAAGTGAAAATAATTAATTTTCTTTAAGCAATTACATTGGAATTTTATTGGTTGTAAATAGATAAGATCGACGGTGTAGATACTCGGATATCAACTGTAATAACTTAGTAGTTGGGAGTGAAATAATTACTTGTTCATTATATATGAATTAAATACTTTAAAAACAGCAACTATTATGAAACGTAATTTTTTTTAATAGCGTCATAATTTGAAACGTATTAAGTACGTAAAGTATAACATACTTCAAAAGATATTTTTAACGTTAAATTTGGCAATTCATTCAATGGTAGAGATGGCGTATAATTATGATATCAGCACAAATTAACTTGAACTCATAATTTAGCTTCGCCGTTATATTTGGCGGGTAAGTTGCAACTGTTCACTGTACTCATTGTACCAAGTTTAGTTAAGTGCTACACATGTTTAAAGTAATTATGGAATATTCTACGATGAAATACGTCATGTTAACATTAACTTCACGTTAGTATAATTAGTACGTCCGCAATTTACGCTTGTATAATACGAGTATTTAATTAAAATATTATTGATGGATGTGTGGTTAATATTTGCGATAACGAATATAGGTTATGTTAACAAAATCATGCGATATTAGACAATGTTTTTTAAAATTTTCGTTTGTGTAACTATTTATTTGCATGCGCGTGTGGTAATAATATTACGCTAATATCAAAACGGATTAACCGTTTTGAATGCATTTTCTCAGGATTTATTGAAGTAGCTTTCGTGTAACATTTGTGTTTATTTTATTCGGATCGATTGACAAAGACTAAGTAAGTAGTCTGGCAGTGAGGTGCATCCGATACCGATAGTTCAGATATTGCTTTTTTGATATATCGGAATAGGTGATATTATTTAGTCGATACATTGAAATTTACATTGAAGTTTAATTATTATTTTTAAAAATAACTAATATTTTGTTACCTTTTAATTTTCGAACACGACTGTTATTTTTATAATTAGGTTTCTAAATCTCGTTACTTAAGCTGTATAAATACGTAAATATGTAAATATTGTACGACAATATAATTATGTCTTCTGTTTCTTTATTAACTATCCTAAACCCACAGTAAAATTTACATCTTTTAAACCCGCAGTGCTACGGGATCATAATATTGCATCTTTCTCAAGATTGTATATTCTATTTACCTTATATTAGGTTAAATTTTTGGAGTAAATTGTCAAAATGAATTATAATGCCTCCCAACACTCATTTTTTTTATTAATTATAAGTTAATGCTTTACTACTGTCCCTCCTGATGGTAAGCGGTGATGTAGTCTTGGGTGGAAAAGCGCATTGTAGCGTATCTTGAATTTGAGAATAATATAATGCGTGTACGCGTATAACAAAATTGCGTGTCCCCGCTGTTTGATTGGCTGCCGATGACGTGATAATAGGCGCCGATTGTATGTCGATTATGGCCCACGTATGACGAGAGCGCTTAAAATACAGAATGCGTGTTAAAATGTGCATAGCAGGGCCCTCTATTGTTCAATAGCGTAAACACGCATTAATATAAATACATATGCGTTTTATACATATCCATTATTAAAATAGCGTGAGGTAATTTGGCCTTGATATTAATTACGTATTATAATTAAAATAAAATAAATAATTCACGTTCGGTACTTCAACAAGTGCAGTACCATTAAATCACCCCAATGTGTTTTCAAGTGGTTGCATAAAGCCTGCATCTTGCCCCTTGCGGTTATACCCTATATTCTCGAAGTCATTTACAACGTCTGCATCTTGGTACATGTACAAATTTGGCCCGTCGCCACACATGTAATAAATGTCGTTAGCGTCATTATTATGGCCATGTTTCGAGAACCCCATAACTTAATGTCCATTAAGGAAATATCGGTCATCGATATATGTGATTGGTGCCGCAGAAGATAACCAATATCCAAATAGACCATAAATATAAAAGAATAATAATAGAATAAAAAGTTAAGAAAAAATAAGCTTAACTTTTAATGCTATTTAAACTTGAAATCTGTAGAAATTTTATAATAGTTAGTTTTCTAAAAATAGTTCCTTTTTTCTGTTAAATATATCAAGTGAAATTTTTCTAAATGATAAAAACATATTATATGTCGATAAATAAAAATATTTCGATTCAAGATATTCCAGTTATCTTATACCTCGTCGTTTTAATTATGAATCTCATCCGGTCGGTTATTATTTTAAACTATTTTGTTTTTTTATAATAATTTTCTTTCATATTTCAATGATTCAGCTTTAGGTCATGCTCTTCAACTGTTTAATATGTCATAATAATAAAAAAACACAATAAATCTTACTTGAATCTTAATTCCTAAATCCGACCTAGAGACCGATAAATTCGGTCAACCAAGTGTATCTAATACATACATGTTAATCAAAGGTGTGTGTGTGTGTCTGTACAAGCTAAGTACTTACCTTCACTGGATATGGGACGAGTCAACGAGTCACCAACAGTTGATTACACTTACCTGTAACCAACACAACAAACCTTAACCTGTTATAAATACATACTACGCCAAAATGAATAAGACAGATTTTGGCTTTTAATATGTTAAAACTATAGACACAGTGGCATATTTAAACGTTATTTATTCAATAGTTGGAACTTTAGCCTAAGGAAACTAGTAGTATTATAGAATAAGAATATACCTACATTATGAGTATATACGTATTATAAGTTCGTTCACGTGCAATAAGTAATTTAGCGCTCATTCAAATCCAACTTTAGTTGAACATTATAAATTTCAAAAGATATAGCATACCGTTATCTCGTAGCTACAGTGGTTATCTACATAGGATGTCTGATGACACGATCAAGACCAAAATATATACATACGTTTACTTCAACTATGTGTGAAACACTTTTGGTATCAAAACTTAAGAAATTTGCTTAAGAAATCGATACTCTATCTTGTACCATTTCAGAGTCTATAAAGGGCATACAGACAAACATTCATTTTTATATATTAATATTTTTATAGAAAAAGCCGAGAAATGAGCAAGCGATCCACCATATTGTTATATTTGTTGGCCATAGGCATCAGCAATACCAAACTGAAACCGGCCAATGAAAAATTTGGTTTCAAGCCTCAGTCAGATTAAGACTCAATTATCCGTAAATTATTTGTTTGTATAAGATTACTGATCATCAATTTAACACGTTATTCTTATTCTATAATACACGTTCCTGTTACAAGCGGCAAAATAATAACGAGGTAATTATTTTCAATAACAATTATATCAGTGTGCTTGTACAAGCATATTGTTTCAATCAAGTCCTTTACTGTTTCATTAAATTCTTTTTGAGGATTGTTGTGGGCTACAGACATACTTCCTTATTCTAAATACATATAAAATGCATGCATTGTATATCTCTATTTATCTATCTATCTATTTGCAATAATTATAAGGAAGCTGTTGCATAATAAAATGCCTTGACGATTACACACTTGACAGTTTCAAACATTTTCATCTCATCCTTTCAGGTAAAGTATGAATCATAAATAAAATACTACACCTAATAAAATAACACAAAACATTGATTTATTGAACACTAGCTTCTTCTCGCGGCTTCGTTCGCGTTAAAGCCATAAAATAAATATAAAAGATCATTATATACATTCATGATAAACGATTGAGTAGTTTTGGCGTGAAAGCGTTACAAACAAACTTGCACTCACATTTATAATAATAATATACTATAATACTCGTATAGCATTACTATATAATTCTTAATTTTATAAAGTGTAAAAGGTTCTGAAGAATTATGAGTAACAGTATGTCATTACATAATCAATTAATTATTCTGATCATCATTTGATCCGATAAAAAAGTATATATTACAAGAAATACTATCTCCCACACTTACGTCTAATTTTGATATAACAATATTAATTACAATTAATCAGCATTTGAATTTTACTTTAACAGTTTAATAAGATATGGAGTATATTTCTAATTATGCGAATAATATTTATACAAATATCATTTTATATTATACGGATAATATTGAGTATGTATTATCTTATACTTAAACCCCGTTGAGATATTGGCGAACCATTTCTAAACAACTTGTACCGTTTGAATACTTACATACTATATGTTTATTTTCATTGGTTAAGAATTATATTTTATATGAATGCTGCTTTCTCTACTTCAAGTGTATCGACTTTATGTATGAAGGAAATCTTTTTAAAAGCTCTTATTTATCCCCATTCTTTAATCTATCCAGTGTATAACTATTATCAAATTTATAAATTAAATCTGTCATTTTCGAACAGCGCCGCCATTTTTAATCCATTATGGCAGATTTTACAAAATGGCGATCCTTTCCATACTTATGATATGGGTATCAAAGGAAAGGGATAACTTTAAGGTAATAGCGGAACATAATGAGCAAAGTATCGTTAGGTATTTTTTATATAAGAGCTTGTTTTTTGTTATCGTCTTCTTTCTCCTTTTAATTATCTTTATACGGAACTAAGCGCCAGTAATGGCTTTTATCCTGTGTATCGCGCCAAAAGCCGACAACCGTGGCGAGTAATTATTAAATAAAAATATACAAGAATAAGAAAAATACCGGTATTAATGGATATTTTTCTGTTTTCGTCGAGCACCTACCTAAATGGAGTAGAAGATTATTACAAGTTTTTTATCATTTACATAAATGTGTTTCCGATTGTGTTATTTGTACTCTCCATTCTACAATGACACGATGATAATGAATTAAAATGTCGTTTTTTAAAGTAATACATGACAAATAATATTGAATTTCTTTTTAACGACGTCATGGATCTGAAAGGTAAGTTTTTATATCTTTGAATTCATCATCATTGCGAGATTAAGGGACTTCGGATGAATGATGATGATGATGAATCCCGGGGGCGAAAATGTCGATACGTTTTATTTCACTTATAGTCTCTCGGTTTAATCATTTTCATCACTTGGGTTTTCGTCTATATTAAAATTGTCAAAACTATCGAAAATTGACAAAGTGTCTGAACCGTAGCAGCTGAGGGGAGATGAATGTCAGGTTGAGCTACATGCTCTAGCGTTGCTAAACCTGCCCTCTGCGTTAGCTGAAATCATGAAATAAGTCTTACAATTGTTACATTCTCATTTGACTATTTACCTTTTTTGTACAACTTAAAATTATACTAATTACTAAGGAAGTACGTATCAAATCTTATATCTACGTATGAATTCAGAAATAGAATAAAAAAATCTGAATCAGAAATATAATAATAATGATGTTGTATACATTTATTATCTAACAATAAACAAATTTTTTATTTTAAATAAACAATTATAAATACTATCGCTATCTCGCTTCTCTTCAATATAAATTACAATTTTTATTTTGATCTGTTAACATTCACTTTACTAGAGAAACCAACATAATTAACCAAGATAAATGCATTCGTCTATTCTGATTATTCACGAACCCAATACAAACTTTAAATCTCCATACATACACATACATACACTATTTAGTAATTAATTTAGATACACACATTTATTTATATTTGTTGAGATATCTAACTTAAAAATTGCAAGACAAAAGACAAAACTAAAAGCCTATTTTACACCTATAAAAGGCACGTGGTAAATCGGCACATTTGGCGTATTTTACATTCACACTTTACCAATTCACATGGTTTTTTATTCACAGTAAATTATTTCTTATTTTGAAAGTAAAAGGCAAGTGTTTTCACCTTTTTATATAATTTTTTAACCCGTATTTTACACTCTTTGACTCCTTTCCTAGGTCATAAATAGAAACTTTTGTCGGTACTTCGTAGTTTTATACGTAGCATCAGAAAATTTCGGCTCAGCGTTCATTAATAACTCGAAAAACTATTTATAAAAGATATAATATAAAATCACACTAGTAGGTGATACAATATTGCATACAATGGTTGATATTTATTTATTTTCGGCTTTTTCAATTAAAATACATTTTATAAACGAATAAAATAATTTATTATAAATTGTACTGATAAACATTAATTTTTGGCCAATGGGAATATAAAAGATACATAAATGTACAGCTTCATTTATTTCGTATCGCTTACAGTTAGTTTACAAAGCTATCCGTGGATAATCTTCGGAGCGTCTTAAAATAAAATAAGACGTATAATTACGTTCCATCCGTTCATTAATTTTAACTTCAACATCCACCGCTACGATTGTTATGATCCGAACCGGCCCTGTAAAGTAAGAATACCGTAAAATATTTGTCAGTGTAAGCCTTACCCTAATTGAATGATACGTACCTTTTCCCGGGAGACTTCATAGGTTCTCCGAGCTTAAGTGAATACAATCTAGGCAATTTAAGTTCCAATTGATTCCTGTTCGGATGTAGCACGATAAATATTTGTGTCTCGTTCTGATTCCATGGCTTATTTCCTTTCATGTAATCAACAAAGTTATTAATATAAATTTATTATATGCAAAGTTCAGAGAACGTAGAGATGATAATCAATACCTACACATTTAAATAAGACTTACATTTTCAACTAAATACTATTAGCTTTTTGTAATGCAGTAATAGTTTAACATTAAAATTGGTTTTCTTTGTCACGGCATGCCCTGTTTAATAAAAACTTTTCATCGATGAGGTCCAACAAATATACGTAATCATTACTTTAATGTTTGTCGCGTAATAATCATTACTTCAATTTTGCTTTGTAGTATATAAAATAAACGTATATAAAATAACGACGAACTAATTTTAAATGCTCACAGTCGCCCATGTATTCAAGGACGTCTCAGAAGTCGGCCAAAAGCGAACTCGCTTCACAATCGATTCTCCAGCATGGTCACCGAAAACGTTACAAACATTAGACACGTCGGAGGAAATTTGTAGTAGCAAGTGAATACAGACTTTTGAAAATCTTTTCCAATCAGCATGAATAGCAGCGAGATTAATATGATTATGTTGGGTCGCCCAGTGTCCTTCAAACCCGAGGATCTATCGTCGTTGTGTCCCATTGTTCAGTAAAACATACAAAGAGCTGGGAAAAGTGGGAAGGCAATTGAATATATCTCTTTCAACCGTATCGGAGCTCAGACTGTCCAAAATACTGTTAAAAAATTTGTATTCAACGAATAACAAACATCTCCTTATTTTTTTTTATTTTGATGCAACAATAGCCAACTTCAAAGACTAATAAATAAAAAATTGTTTAATTTTTAACAACACAAGGGAAGCTTAGAATATAAAATACAAATTCTGAGTCTTTATATATTATAGGGAGTCCGTAACCCTGTAAGCGAAAACTATTAACATAATTTCAGGCACTATTTCAACTATCAAGTACAATATGTTATTAATTATACCTTTACGATGCCCAACGGGAAACGACATCTAGTGTCGAATAGATCTTAATTTAAAACGGTCAAGTGGCTAAAATTTAATGAGGTTTATTTTTATTTGTCATAAAAAAATAACATAAATTTTCTTATATCTATTATAATCTTGAGTTGATATAGTCTAATTAAAATAAATTAGACTAATAGTAACATAATAATAATGAACTTTCGGAAGTCATACCTCATACTGTTAACTTTTTTATTCTGTTGTGTATGTAATTATTTACAATTCACAGTACATAAAGAAAATAATTTAAAAGTTTGTTGAAGTTATCGTGTTGGCAATCTGTTTATTGAAGTATTATCATACTAATTACTCAGTTTAAAATTAAATTTTTATACTTTTTAGTGCGATCTAGCGGTGGAACGACGAACTTCGAAAGTTCCCTTTAATGGCGCCACCAACATTTAATTATGTTGTAAGTAGTTCGATATTGCACGTCAAGGTGGAGTTGTATGCGAAATGTTTATTAATTTCCGTGTTTTGTTACCATGTTCAATAAAGTTGCTATCTTGGCAAAATAAAATAATGATTGATAAATTGCACACAATTTTAGGAAACTTTTTATTATTATTTATTTTTTTAAACAACGAGTACTGAAAATAGTTTCACAATTATTAGTGTCATCTAGTGTAGACACGAGACATCATCCAACCTGCCTTTAAACAAATTTTCTTAGAGTTCGCAGTGATACGTCAAGATGGCGCTATAGAATTGAATATGTTTATGGCACTGGACGTATTACTCGGTAATTGAAAAAAGAATTATTATGAAAACATTTGTAGCAGTATAACAAACAATTATACTCGTTCACACTTTTATCAACTTGGTGTGCTATGATGGTACACATATTAGAATGCGAAAAAGAAATAGAAACCGTTTCCACTACCTGTCGATTCCATAGATATTAAAAATAAATCTACTATGTCACTATTCTACCGCAAGCCGCGATAAGAAAATGTTTTCCAAAAGAAAAGCAATGATGATAATGTTAATACAAAGATTTGAATTTTTTTGTAATCTTTACAAAAAATAAAACAAACGCTAAAGCTTGGCATGTACCTAAATAAAGTTAACTTTAGTTTTGTCAAAATCAAATCAAAAATTATTCATGGTCTTCAGTTGATAGTTTAAAAGTTGAAAATCGCCAGGTACCGGTACCGCGAGATTGTTAAAGCAAACTTCCAACCTAAAAATATTATGATTTTGTTCATTATTAGCGCCATCTAACGAAAAACGACGAACTTTAAACTTTCTATCTCGTTGGAGAATGTAGTTTAGCATTGCAAATCAAGGTGGCGTTGTATGCAAAATGTTTTAAATTTAATTTTGTCTACCAATTTTAGCCAATTTTGATACCTTGGTAGAGGAAAATAACAATCGTATACAATGCAAAATATCATTATGAAAACCCAAAAGTTATTACGCAGCTATAAGTGCCCTCTAGCGGCGAGATCGTACACCATACTTAGTTCATACGAGGCGGCGCCACTGTCACATATTTTCACATAATTCGCAATGATACGTCAAGATGGCGTTGTGTAACTAAAAATGTAAAGCCTGCCATCTAAGTAATATTATAATGACAGCAATAAATTGTATTAAAAATCAACAATTATAAATTAACTAAAAACAGATTTATTGAGTATTATTATAGAGTTGTAGAAAAAAATCGTACAATAATAACATTTTTCGATAATATAAAATATCTTTAACATTGTGCACAGAAAAGGTTCATTATTAATTCTTTATAGATCATGAGGTTAAAACTTAGATGTAGAAAATTCCTTCTATGAAGACTCTATGGTGAGAGATCGATTAGATACTTTGTAAGCCATAGGTTTTTCCTGTTTACTTTGGTTGCCCATTGTAATTTTTGTTTATGTAATCTGTCATTGATCCGCGTCCGGCCAAGAACTAAGAGAGAAAAAAGAAAGTACCTACTGCCTCTAAAATCACGCCAAATCATTTGGATTCAATAGGTTTTAGAATAGTACCCGTAATAAATTTACCTAATAATATTAGATACTAATCATACCAACAGCGAACAATGCATCTTTGGCCATTCGTTGAAATTAGTTTTACTACATGCGTTTGATATAAAAAGAATTAGTGCTAATGAAATGAATTTTGACAAAAGCTAGTTTTAACTAGGGAAGGAACATAATAATGA
The DNA here is from genome assembly GCA_018248895.1 of Carystus phorcus. Classification (NCBI taxonomy): domain Eukaryota; kingdom Metazoa; phylum Arthropoda; class Insecta; order Lepidoptera; family Hesperiidae; genus Carystus; species Carystus phorcus. Next base: position 15,854 of record DWJN01001514.1, read on the forward strand.
CAGTATGTGGTGTAGCACAATGGCGGATATTGTTATGTGAAGCAGTGAATTATTAAACATAGTTATTAATATAATTGCAGTTAATTAAAATTTCGTTTCTTTTGTAAAATGAGTCTAAAACTAGCTATGCCCGCGTCTTCGTTCTCGTGAAATTTAACAAAAAAAAATATATTGTTCAGTTCGCGGGTTTCATGATAACTTAATATTGTAAAATAAATATATAAATAAAATAATATATCCTACTCCTTATTACATCAGCTATGTGTCAGTGAAAGTCCTGTCAAAATCGGTCTAGCCGTTCCTGAGATCAGCCGGAACAGACAGAGAGACCGACAGACTGACAAAAATTGTAAAAAATGTTGTATGTATACATACATACATAACTGCGCGGGCTGTGACGATCATCTATCGTGAACTAGTCCGTTGTCGACATCGTATCAATCTTTATCTATCCAACGCTAAACATGTCTTTACGTCTCATTTTTCGATTAATCTGATCTCTTTACAGAAAATCGACGGATATTCCCTCCTTTTAACTTGTGAAAACAAAATAAATGAGCAAGGCTTACCCTGTTGACGAATTCGCAAGAATAACGATGCTATTAATATCATAACACGAAACAATTGCTTAGCACGGCCTACTGTTATCTTATTGCTATGAATTTTCAGTAACGGCAGTCACTCACTAGAGAAACTGTAAACTCAGGACACTAAAGATAAACCTATTCTGTATGCATATCTAACTTGAACAGACTACGTCGCCTGTGGAGCTACATGTAAATTGTAAATTTAGTGACGCAACCTCTCAAATATTAAATACCTTTTCTAAGAACCTATTTACACTATTTAATATTTCAACGTTAATTTTTCTCTCTTCCATAATAATATTACATGAGTAGAAAATTGCAAGTGAAAATAAAGAGTCGGCTGAATTATTGAAACTCTTATTTTTCCGATATTTTAATATGTATATCCGAGACAGATATCAAAATAATCTGGTTTGAAGATTACCTTTAAACTTTAGTTCTGATATTCGCGGTGATCATTTAGAATGTCTTGGACTTCAAATCTTACATGTCTTAGTTATTGACAAACACAGATCGTCGTACCCACAAGACAAAATGTATATACGATATGTCGATATCTTTATAAAATATTTACAACGATACAATTTCGTGAACTGATGGCGATTGCACATAATATTAGGTACATTTGATCATTCGGTGAAGGGGTTCCATTCCATCTTCAATAGGTTGTTCGATTGTACAATAAACAGTCAATGCAAGAGACGAAAATCTATGGGAAGCATTATCTTAATTGCTAACGACGCAATGACAGATGGGGAGAAACAAACTGTATCACTTACCCTACGCTCTATTCATCCAACAAAAAAGCCGTAAATCAGTAACATGCCATTTGTTTTATACATACAGTACACTAATGGATTCGATAGATATTATCCTGCAACATAAAAAATATTGTCTATGGGATCAAATTGTGAATCTAAATCATTCTCGGGTCAAAGGAACACACAATATAACTGTATATATAGTACTTTTAGTTAACAATGAAATGACAACATTGAGTAAACTTTGTTACAAATCAAAACGGAAAAATAAATATAAAATTTCAAGGGCTATGTCTAACCAGTATCTTATAAACCGTAATAATCATTTTCACAATAAGTAATTTTAATATTGATGACATAAGATATTATAAGCAGGAGTATTTACGGAATTCATCTGCTATACTGACTAATTATGGATTGGCTTACTTCAAATACCATAAAGGATATTATGGAAGTTGTACGTGTACAATGTGCAAACTTTTAAATATATGGTGCGCGCAGGTTTCGTAGCTCTCCTCCCGG
>DWJN01001515.1:0-17720 GCA_018248895.1 Carystus phorcus
AAAAGAATTTTTCAAATCGGTCCAGTAGTTTCTGAGATTAGCCCGTTCAAACAATCAAACAAACAAACAAACTCTTCGGCTTTATATATTAGTATAAGATACTAAGAATAAGTTTGGCGGCATTATTATAATCTAGCATTAATAATGAATCAATATTCTAACAATTGTCGATTCTTATAGTGATTCGTTTGAATCACGGGTACATTCGACAATCGATTCTGATACTGATTCATTTGAATCACGGGTACATTCGATATGTAATTTCACACATAAATCAATTGGCGCATCGCACGCGCGTTGGTTGATACGTTTTATTCTACAGATTATAGAGGGGCGATTATGAGTCGCGTGCGGATCGTTACTGCCCTCTGACGGGGATCTGAGTAGTTTAGTTGACGGCTGTTGTGAGGCGCATATTGTTTGAATAGGTGTCTTATTGAGTAATGAAAAAAGCTATGTAAAATCTATAAACAAGAAGTAATACGATTTTTGTTATACGCATTTTTTTTCTATATTTCCAAATCCAATTAGTAGGCAAACATTTTACTAAGATAGTTGAAACAAAATAATTTTAGTTTGATACATAATTAAGTGTATATTTTAACGTTGATATAGTGATATGTAAATCACTATGCACACGTATTTGGGCATTTTTTTAACTTTTACTGACGTCTAGGCTTTATAGGAATTGTAACTGATTCAGTATACTGCAACATACAAACATGTTCTTTCAGATCGAAATGTATTAACCATTCTCGAATCCTCAAATAAATTTAAAAAATAAACACACAAAAAAGTTATTTAATCGGTCCAAAAATTTCGGTTGAATTCACGCACGAGGGGATATATGTACATACATACAGAGAGACGAATTGTACATACAGATTTAAGCTACAAATACAAGTTGCGAAAGTATCAGATTAAATATTATTTTATCTTACGTAATGATACGTCATAAAAATATATTTTTTTACACCAAATACCAGTCTTGATACAAATATGTCTGTCTATATAAGATACTAAAAACCCGACTATAATTTAATGATAATGCCAAACGAGAGGCCCATATGTGGGAGGGAGATAGTCATCTATAGGTAATACATGAGCTTTAAACCAGTCGGTATAGCACTGTCGTTTCGCAGAAGCCTTTAGGCGTCTCACAGAAGAGCGACAAGAAAAAACTACGCGGCAGAAACATAATATAAAGGAAAAAAAAATATTCGGCTACTTACGATAGGTGTCTTTAAGACGAAAGTGAATAGGCTTTTACTAAATTAATGCGTCATCTTGGACTTTACATATTACCATCACGTGGGTTCGACATCAAGCATTGACTTATATTAAAAAAATCGTCTGTAAGACGTTGACAAAATACCTATTTAAATTGGAATTAGAAAATAAACTCATTCCCGATTAGCTTGTTTTAATTCTTCTAAGAATAGCGCTCTAGCTCTTAAAGTAAGTGACATTTAATATAAATTGTTTGGTGTATAAACTTTATATCTAGAAAACTAATTATTTTTATTAATTAATAATTTAAATTTGCTATTTAAGACAAGAATGTTATCATTTTTTTATGGCACATGTCTATATACATATAATGTTATAAAGCTGAAGAGTTTGTTTGTTTGGTTGAATGCACAAATCTCAGGAACTACTGGAATTCTTTTTGTTTTGGATAGTACAATTACCGAGGAATGGGTCAATAAGACCTGAGTATCGATGGGAATTGTGTTACAAAATAGGAATGTTCCAAGATGATACGAAGTTCCCGGCTCTACTATTAAAATAAATTTAAGGGTTTGTACAGCTCACAGGCGACAATAAGTTTGACTTCGAAGTCGCACAATCGCAGTGTCGGACCGAGCCTAAGGCAGCAATGTTGCAAATGTAACGCAACTAGTTTTTGTTATGAGACGAATTTTTGTGCGTGAATTTCTCTGTAATGGCGCCCTAATTAAAATATTTCCAGTTAAAAAAGCAAGTTCAAGTATCGGGTGTCGTTAGACGAGTATGGACGGTAGCATCCAGTTGAATAAAATACTCATCACGCGACCATTAAAAATGTCGACTTTAGCAAAACTTTCCTTTCATTTAGAATTATACGGCGGAATAAATGAAATTCAAATTATAATTTCTTATAACCTGTTCCATAATCATTTATTCTTTTGCCGCGCTGTTACGTTTCTGGAGGGAATTAGTAAAAAATTGGAACGGGTAAGATTCAAGGTTTTTAGATCTTCGTTGAAAGTATTTAGTTATTGCCAGTTAATTAATTTGTTTTAATAGTATTTAATTTGGCAACGGTTAATAATTAATTCTTACTTTATTTAACCTTATAACTAATTCTAGATATAGTTTAAAGATAATTGTTAAATTATTTGAAAGTATTATTCATTTCTCTTTGAACGTTGAACGAAAGTGTACTGATATGATAGTGTATTGAAACATGCTTAAGACCCAAATAAACCCCTGAGTTTAGATTATTAAATCAATATAGTAAAAGTAATGTTCAATGAATTTATTTATTGAGATAGTTCTTAGGTATAATTTTCCATCGTTTAAAGTTGGAACCTCAAACTTAAAAACATTATTTTTTTTTAGTTTTTTCTCAGTACAGTTATGGACGTAATTTTTTTAATCTACCAACGTTTAAGAAAGGTGTTATAACATCGAGGAGAAGAAACGATGAAAGAATCTATACCTCACTACTGGGGGTACTCGAAATAATTACTTATATAGTACGGATAAAAAAATCGCGTCTTCATTTGTTAATACAAATTAATTATTGTAATCAATATAATTATAACTTTCTCAAGATCCTATAGCAAATATCCATATAGATAAAATATATCTGCTTATTATTTTTATAACGGTTGGTCCTTCGAGCCGGATCCAATTTCACTATTATGTATCTAGTGCGATCAGTTATTGATACCGATATTTGAAACGGGATTAGAACCACGATTGAATACAGCAATATTCTGCGTCTCGGAGCCAATAGATTACATTGATAACGATTACAATTTATTGAAAACTAAATCAGGGTTTGTAATACTACGATCACTTATTGGATAGGTTATCTTGGCCAGATACGAAAGTAATATTATACGAACGAAATTTGTAATGTTTCATTTAAATATTAGTCGTCGAGTTTAACAACAAATACTTTTGTAGTTAAAAATAAAAAAGAAGATAAAGGAAAAAACCTTTTCAATGATCGAAAAATAAATGAGAATGACTATACAAGAAAATATAATTTTAATATCCTTCAAATATCTTGGCTTTGCTTCGTCTGTAGGTATGTATATTTATAAACATACAAAAAGTTTGTCTAAATTTGGCAATATTAACTTAATAAATACTAGCTGAGCCAGCAAACGTTGTTTTGCCATATAAAATATTACCTATGTTACTCGTGGATAATGTAGCTTTCGAATGGTGAAAGAATTTTTAAAATCGGTCCAGTAGTTTTGAGCTTATTCATTATAAACAAACAAACATACAAACAAAGTTTTCCTCTTTATAATATTACTGTTGACTAATAAATAAAGGGGCAGATTTTTTTTCGGAATTTTGGAAAACTAATATATAAATACTTTAATAATTAGAAACAGCGTTTTTCGTAGAAGCTTTTAGTATATCGTGTACAGGTAATGTTTTAAGAATATTAATAGAAATTCGTGAGTGTAGTATGGTAACTGCATGGAGCTAAGTGAAGCAGGTTGATAGTATGTACAAAAAGGTTAAATACAAATCAAGCTTTAAAGCTATTTTATACTGTAAGTCTCGTTTATAAGATACACTTTACAGTGACAACGTTCTTAAGTCTTGGTTGTCCATAATAATATACAAATGTGAATGTAAGTTTGTAACGCTTTCAAGTCAAAACTATTCAACAAATTATCATGAGTTTGTACACATATTCTTAGAAGTATTATAAAGGACATAGGATACTTATTTTTTAAATATGTAATGATCTTTGCTATTTATTTAAGGATTTTAACGCGAGCGAAGCCGCGGGTAAAAGCTAGTGAACGATAAATAGACCTTTTCACATTCATACCCCCGCATTGGGATTACTTGTATCAAGGTTATGAACTCGAATAACGCTCCACCCACGACACGAGAACAATATTTGCTTCGATCATGCTTCGAAACTAGCACCTTTAGCTTCAGAGGTAGAACTAAACGAAAATCACACACATCTAACACATATGTATGTGTGCATAAAAACAGCATCTTTGATCAATAAGACCTGACGTTGCAGCCTTAACGAAATCTTCAATTCTGTTAGACGGGGTCAGCGAAGTTTTATAAAGACAACTATTACCGGAAACCACGTATATTTCTATTCTTCAGTACATTTATTTTATAACTATTTATAGACTTCTGCATCTCACTTTAAGTGTCTGCTACTACGGTTACTTCGCTCGCGTTGAAGCCCTTAAATAAATAGCAAAGATCAAGATATTTGAAGGATATTAAAATTATATTTTCTTCTATAGTCATTCTCATTTATTTTTCGATCATTGAAAAGGTTTTTTCCTTTATCTTCTTTTTTATTTTTAACTACTAAAGTATGTATTTGTTGTTAAACTCGACGACTAATATTTAAATGAAACATTACAAATACATAATTAAAAAATAAGTATCCTTTGTCCTTTATAGTAGTTCTAAGACAATGTGTACAAACTCAAGATAATTGGTTGAATAGTTTTCGCTTGAAGGCGTTACAAACAAACTTACATTCACATTTGCAATATTAGTATAGATAAACAAGGCCTAAGAAAGTTGTCACTGTAAAGTTTATCTTATAAATAGCTGCCATATGGACTCGTAGTGGACAGATTAACGACGTAATTTAAAAAAACGCAAAAATAAATAAAATTTACAGCTTAAACCCAAATTATTGCCGAATTGCAGCACACATCTGTACATACTTAACACAGTCGACAATTTTAAGGTGACTTTGGTATTTTCTTGTAACAGTTCACAAACAGTACAATTTAAACATAAGTGGAAACAACTAATATCTAAATCAAATAACTGCTGTATCGCATTGCACCATCCACTTAGCCGGATTAAACGTATTAATACACCGTTTGAACTGGCAGTTTGCGCTGGAAGTAATAATGACGCTTGTTACGATTTTGTAATACCCTTGTCGAGGTCAATATTGACCCTGTAAACCTGGAATATGCTAAGTTACGTTGAGTTTATAAAAAGTTTTCATGCTGGAAGTGCTGCAGGTCAATTGGGAGTACGTCGTTCCCGAAACTGTAAAGGTGATTCGGGAATTAAGGGAAAGCGTATTTTAAAATTATTTACTCGCACTCGTATTAATATTGTGTCGTAATTTTGGACCAATTTTTCATTATTTACTATGCGATAATATATACATACATACATAAATATTATCACGCCTTTTTCCCCTTGGAGTAGGCAGAGATCCCTTCCTTCCATTTGCTACGATTCTGACATACTTCTCTCGCTTCCTCAACTTTCATGACTCTTTTCATACATGCTCGCTAGTTGAGGAAGCTTCTCACCTGACCTTTGCGATAATTCTGTAAAAAACTATAAAAATCGGTTTAGTTTTATTTTCTCAGCACAATGTATCTAATAATAATTAAGTTTTATTATGATAATGGATGGATACATTTTGAAAAAATATTCGATTTCATCCTTAGTACAACCCTACGTATGAAACCTCATAAAGAATATTCTAGAAACAAACCCCTCATAAATTGATCATAATGTCTAAATGAATGTTTCATTGAACAAAATCCATAAATAGAAAAAAAAACACTATCATTGCGATATAGATCACATAACGGGGGGTGTAATAGGGACATAAAAATATTAACGCACGATATCACCCGATAGATTATCGAGCGATATTGACGTGCGTCGCTTCTAATAAGGCTTCGGCCAAAGTGAGACGAGTCTCGAATATGTAGCATACGTTTTTCAAACTCAAACTCAAATTATTTATTTCATGTAAGTATTTATAAATACACTTATGAAACGTGAAATATTTTGCATCTACCACCGTTTCTGAAGGGTGCCTTATAAAGAGGAAAAGAAACGGCGAAAGAATCTCCTCAGCACATCTTTTTAAAAACTTAAATTACATTAAAATACACATTACGTTACAATTTTTTCCACATTACAATTTTTACATACTTTACTCTAGAAATCCTAGTGTGCGATTTGATGGACATATTCTAATAATTTAAAAATTACTTGTTTATGTTTTTGTACAAGTTTTCTTCAGTAGTCGAAATTCGACAACTAACTTCAATAAAGTTAAAATTAAAACATAAATTTGCAATTTTAAGTCTTATTATCCTTATAGATTATCTATTTATACATCGGAAACCATAATTGTCTCTATATGTATTGTGTATACAAAATAGTCCAGTGCAAATATACTGAAAAGAAAATCTTTATGATAAGCATCCATTTATAGCTTCTAAATAACAAAAATAATGGCATCGGTAACGTTAAATAATCATGGACGCACTAAACAGTCCTCCGATATGAAATTAAACGAAACAGTAGTTAAAATAAATGATTTATTTAAAATACATAAATTAATTTTACTCCGATAACTTCTGGGAAAACAATATTTATAAGCTGATATTACATACCTCAAAATAGAGGAATTCATTGTTTTACAAGAAATTGTAAATTAAATTAACTACTTGTTTGCGGCATAATGCTTAGCTTTTAAATTTTGAAGGATTGAAATAAAAACTTTTATAAACTTAATAGAAAGTGAAGCGTATTAAAAATACGCCAACGACGTGAAAATGAGGCTAAGTGACATTAACTCGCTTCCCACGCCAGTTACGACTTAGTTTGACCACTTCTTTATAAGAGATTTATAACGTACTGTCGTTACTATGTGTGTATCACACTGATAATGTCGTTATAATGAAAACTGTTAATGTGTGAGTGACTTCGGATTTAAGGGGGTGCGATATTTTAGGGCCATATCTGATAACAATGACTTATAATCAGAAATGATAAAATAATGTTATTAACAACTGCTCAACTTCGGCGGCGAACGAAAAGATCCAGGTTCAGTTTTTGTGACGCGCTGTTGTTGAAATTGTGACGTCATAACTTTTAGATGATCAACAGTCAAGCTTACGTCGATCAGAGCAGGTATTTATGTGACTGGTAAATATTTATAATTATAAACTTTTATAATCACCGACACAACGTTTTAAATGTAAGGGGTACACACGATTTTGTTCTCTATACCGATATTTCGACGCATTTACATGAATGATCAACATGATTGAACTCTTGACGGGTAACATATGACTTAAATTTGAAATAAAAACTAAACAAAAGATAATAACGGTAGGTTGACATGTTTCTGTCATTAGCGTATGTCAAGTGTCAACTGCCAAGAATTTCTCCACGCCACTGCACGCACCGTGCCCACGATCAAACTGAGTCGAAATATCGATATACAGAAATCAATAAAACCTGTTGACATTTAAAATGTGTCTGCGACATTTCCATCTATACTGTTTAATAAATGCATTAATATGTATTAATAAACTTGTGTAATATCGCCAAAAGGCTCGCTATCGTTTTATTTTATTGCCATACCATCGTCTATCGTTTAAGGCTTATGAAATGCCGCACTATCCTATCCATCCAGGGTAATGGCTTTAAAGATACCGAGCTATCCTCTGAGTATGATGTCTAATGGTACGGCTACGTGATAATACAATCTATACTAAAATTATAAAGCTAAAGAGTTTGTTTGTTTGAACGCACTAATCTCAGTAACTACTGGTTCGAATTGAAAAAATCTTTTTGTGTTGTATAGTACAGTTACCGAGGAAGGCTTTAGGCTATAACATAACGCTACGACCAATAGGAGGTGAGCTTTGATGAGAAATGTTTCAAAAATGGGACAAATGTTCCAAGGTCATACGAAGTTCGCCCGGTCTACGTACGTACGGTACAATATATAGGTTATATTGTGACACGTTATAAATAAAGCTACACTAAGATTGGAAGTGTAGTGGGTGCCTTGGACAACACACAGACAAACTGTGGATAGAAATACAAACACATCATTCAAATTTCGTAACCTGGAATCGAACCCAGAACTTGCCGGACGACGGTTTAGCTTAATTACCAATAAGCCGAGATCGTGTTATGTTTTAAAATTAATATCAAATATTAGCCTTAATTATAATTGCATTTTTCTTTTGTAATACGGATTATACTATGCATACCTAAATATACGATTATACTTAACTAACTTAACTAATACCCTACAAAAGAACAAAACAGCCGAATAAAAAATAACATTTGACGAAACTTCCATTTCAAGTGCGAATGGACCTATTATGCTAAAGGTAACAAAAACTATTATTTCGTAAATCCATTCAAAACCATCCATTTAATTCTTACCCTAATTACCAGCGAGGCTCGAGAAGGGAAGGATGCTAACAGTGACGGTACCGCCTCCTGACACATTTACCCCGCACTGTGGCGCCCTCGGTTATGAGGACATTCACCCAAGGTACATTCTTTACAGTATTCTAGTAAATAAGAATTATTTTCAGCACACGTTTTGCTACATACAGTAATATCATTTCAATATAAGCACGCGTTTATGGGCTTGCCCATTTTAGTCTGTCCCGTAGGAATTTCAAAAAATCTTCTTTTACGCCTGCGTTACATACTTAATCTAATAATCTATGTATGTGCAGAATTTCAGCTCTGTAGCTTAAAATTACAGACAATAATTGTATTCACGAACGCAACGCAGATCTGGTATTTTGGATGGTAAATTACTTATTCAAATTCAAGCAAAACCGCAATCCGAAAGAAGCGCTTTTACATGCTCTTACAATTAAAACCTTTGAGTGTAAACCGACGTAAAAATAAAAAGATGGGGACACCATCAACATAGTCGAAATCAATTATAAACGCATTATTAGGGATAATTAAAAAACTACACTCAAACGGGACTACATGATAAGTACTAGCTTTAGAATAAAAAGTCATCGAAATTTTTACATCCACTAATAAGTTATGAAGACCTACAAAAAAAGATAAAGAAATACAATCGAATGGAGATTCATATCCTTTTAATGAGGTCGATTAAAAACAATATAATGACTATTATTTAAATGACTATGCAGGGCATGAACCTTATACTCATTAATCCGCAGACATGGTCTTTTCCAGAAGACTAGCAAAACAAGCAATCTACAATCCTCGAGATATTTCATGTCATATGTCTATCGACCTCTCAACACAGTTGAAATAACTTTAGCTCTCACGGCAATGACATCTGAAATTCACATAGTACACAAAAGAGGGTCAGATGGTCGACTAATAGGTCAGTATCGTGGCACAATAGCAATGTTGCCGTTGGCTGGGAATTAAAGCTGCAAATTGATTTAGTTTGCTTTTATAGTCCCCCCAATTTTGTTACCGGCTCGCTTCCGAATGAAACTATCATGGTACATTTCTCATATAGCTTTAAATCGTGTCCCGAAAAATGGACAATCTATAAACGTGATGTATCATCAGTGAAGCTTATAATTCCTCATTGAAGATTCGGATCTTTTCAAACTGAAAAGGTCGAGGTTATACGACTGATTTATAATGAACCCTAGTTAAGTACAACTTAACAGACGTCTCGGATGTATATGTTTTTCTGTATCTACAAACGAGCAGACGAGTAATGTTATAGTAACTGGTCACCATTGCCCATGGATACCAGCAACAGAGAAGAGAGAAGAAAGTAAATACTGCTCTCAAGCTCCTAGTCAGAACATTGTATGCTTTATTTCTAATGTTTGTCTTCTTTTTCGATCGGTAACGAAATTTTAAAGACCTTTATGCCTTTGGCAATAAAGGCCATTTACTATCAGTTCTATCGTCTTCTTGTTTGTGTATTTTCATAAAGAGGATTCTTTAAAATACTTCCTTTTACCAAAACAAATTTCAAAAAATCACAAACTCGAACATGTTTGGGAGTATGCTTATTGGATTCTTAACGAAGTAATTCAAGCAAATAAACTCAACTTTCTACTCCTGTATCGAATATTGTATGTAGTGTACAAGAGTATTTATCTTATAATCTAGGATATAAGACCTATATGTCTACCCTCATTACACAAACTTTTATTTTGCACAAGCGCTCTTAGACCGATAAAAGAGCGGGCTATTAATCAAGTTGACAGAGTCCAAGAAAACACATTAGAAGTTTGTAAAGTTTATCCGGGCCACGGTGCAGGTGAGGCAAATAACGCCGATAAATTTAAAGCTCGATTTCTGATTTGTGGGCTTTGGGGAAATGAATTTATAACCAAAATCCTGTTGTCGTTGTTGCCTCACAAACCGAATCTTTCACTTTGAAGACGTGTATATGAGCAGTACATTATCAAAAGAAATACTAAAGCAATTCTATAAATTCTAAATTCCTATTTAATAATAAACCCGGCATCAAAGAAACCTAAAAAGTAAAAGGATCGCAGTGTAAAGGAATGTAAACCGCATACATCAGAAAAAATGTAAAATAAATTTATATCTCTCCTTATTTTTCCAATCTTAATTAAACTGTCGCGTTCTTCAGTAATTACTATAAAATCCTGTACTTAAGAAGACGGATTGCATCGCAAAAACTAGCGTCAAGTTGTCTTAGACAGAAACTGGGAGAAATATGTCTAGAATTTATCCGGCTCAAAGGACCAACTCGAAAGTTTCAAGATTCTTCGCAAGATAGCGCGGTGCTGAGAAGTTTTCTTTGTAGCAATTGTAAAATTTACTTCCTTGTCGCCTCGTGAACTAGCTGCGACGTGTTGATTACCCCCTTTCAGCAGACCCAGAATTTCGACAGTACCTGAAAAAGACAATGTTATCTTAGATGTGCAGTTTTATAACAGGGAATTTCAAGTTGGAGGATTTTTATTTCACGAACATGTTGGTTTTACTAACTTCGTTCTATTTAATTTTTTTTTAAAGAAAATACTTTGTAATGTTATCGAGACATCTTTTCTCATTCCATTTAAACTTAATTCCATTAATAAAAGACGTTCAATCATCAATTGAATCAAAACGACTGCGAAGATGAACGAATGAGTTTGGTAGCTAAATATTGCCCCGCAAAAGTACCTGCAATTGAAGCACAAGAACTTGAGGGAAGAAATCAGATTGAACTCGGCCACCCTCTGGAAAGTTTCTATTGAGTTATCCAAAGACGTAATATGCAGTGTCAACTTTGCATTGACCGTCTCATCAAGACATCGCTTCATCTTTATCTTTCATGTTGAATCGAAAGAGACAACCTTCTCAGCCGGCGGGCATCCGCAAACTACACAGCTAGTTATTAAACGCCAGCTGAATAATTCATAACATGAGGGTAGAACGAAATAACTTTATAAGTTCTAGTGGCACCGGTTGCAACAAAGTTTAAACTTTACTGCAGCACAAAAAAGTCCAATTTGGCGCGGAAGGTTTTCTTACATTTATATAACTGACTTCAGACGTCCTTTAGAGATTTGAGAATCAAAGGAGTTAAATGCTTTCGAAGACTTTATTTACAACTATTTTTTTTCCTTTGCAAGTATTGAAATTTAAGCGTAATGTTACCTTTTTAAGTAGTTTAAACTTTTAAGAAGTTTCTCAAACAATTTCACTTGGTAATTTGGATCTCCAAGTTTAAGAGGTTTAAAAGAATTTTCAGCAGTCCCCGAGTATTTATTGTAAGTTCCGAAGTTCGAGTCCACTTCGGACTGCGTGAATTGAATAAGTTATTGATATCAAACTCCCACAGAGTAACTTCTATTCTTAGTTTAAACACCCATTGTACGTGGCCACGTTTACTTTTTCTGTAACAAAAATATGTTTATAAAAGAAGTTCATTAAGTTTTTTGGCTACTTTTTTGTACAACAAAAGGTGTTTTAAAGGCTATACCTATTCAAATTCTATTAATAATAGATACGAGACCAATGCACCGTTGTTGAAATGGCATATTAGTTATATTTATAAACAATTTTTACGAATAATATATTAGCAAAACCGAAATTATTGCACATTCGGATGGAAGTGTCATATTAGCAGTATGGATTACCCAATTGAGTTATACTGGTGAAATATTTTTTGGCATTCATATCTTTGTCACGGCGGAATTCACTTCCAATAAAAATATTATTTAATTCAATTCAGTTTTTTGTACTTGCATATATTAAGTAGACGAAATAATACCAAATATATATATATCAAACGATTAAACACATGAATTATATCTTTATAAACATGTATCGATCATAGAAATTTAATCACAGATTTAGAAGCCTATAATTTGCATTAAGTAGAACTAAAAGAAATTTTAATAAATAAAAAAAGAAAATAAGTGAGATTTTAGTAATGAGTCAAAATACAATAGGTCATATAAAATACCGGCACAAAGAAACGTGAAATACATTTAACATTACATTTACATAGTAACTCTCGCGTACCCAACAAAAGTAATTAAGCTTAAACGCTGTAATTCAAGAGAAGAAAAGATTTCGGGTAAAGAATTAAAGACCTTACAATAAAACAATGGTCCCCTGTCATCCGAAACAGAGAATATGCCTTATTGGACTTAAATTACATGAGATATTTCGATCCCAAGTGCTATTACCACGTAATTTTATTAATGAATTATAATAACTCTTCGAAATGTAAATTTCTAATTATAATCACATTCATGTACTGGTAGACTCAGTTTAAGAACACACTGCAATTCGTTTCTTTAGTACCTATATCTAATGAAGTAATGTAGTTAAAAACGAGATCGATGTCGCACGGAATTATGAAAATAAAGAGATCATGAAATCTTCAAACGAAATTATTCAAATAAGCCAAGATGTTAAAATAAAAAACTCTTAAGGTAATTTTCCTAAATATAATAAGTGTCTTGATCAAATCTCTCAATTAATTTATTGAAAAGATAAAATTAGTCTAAGTACATTTGAAATTTTAAACGTCAATATTCTCCTGCAATGGTGGTCACCATCAAAATGTTACTGATTACTATATTATTCGCTGTTAGACACTAAGACATTAAAACATCTTACGAACGATTTCAGCAGGCTGCCAGAACCCAGGTCTACGAATTTTTATAAAACTCAAAAGAACGCTGCAAATAGAAAACCCTTTATGATACGATAAAATGTTTCAACTCTAAGTAGTATTTTTTTAAGTCCACTTAAATTTCGTACTGAAGAAAAAGCGAAATTTCTTATACTTTAAATCGTGAGCCGTTCTAAACCTTTAAACGGATAAGTTGTTTGTCTGGTCTTTGAAGTTACCTAAATCTCAGTTAGAAACTGAAGATTTTTATGCAAAGTTGATGGAAAAAGGTTTGGAACAAAAGTTTGAAAAGATTCAATTGAGGTGTTTTTAGAGTTCCGAGAATAAGCGAAAATAAAGAAAACCATTCAGGATCTTTTCATCTGTTTTTCTGTCTAGTTATTTTTCTCTGGAAGTGTGAGGTTTACATGAAATTCTTAATTGTTCCTAAATTGCTGTTTTCGTCAAAGCAAAAAAGAAACTCTCAAGAAATGCTTAATTTGGTCGATCACTCATGATAGAAAGAGATAAAGATATGAGTAATGTATGTACAGGATTCGAAACCTAATTGGAAATCAATGATCCATGTGATAAACTAATCACTGAAATACAAAGCTTAACTCGATAAATTTTAGATTAATAATATTATGTTGGAATTTAGGATAATTACATGTCACACTGAATTTCCTCCAAAAGGGAATTGAATGGCAAATTGCCTCGAATTAATAAAATTCAATTACGCATTGATTTACAAATAAATAATTTAATCATCAAGTGTATACAATTTGCTCTATCAATTGATATGAGAAATAGCATTTCCCTAGCGTAATACACATACCTGCTTTATGAGCTTGTGTACTTTATGGACAATTACTTAATGAGTCTAATCATCGTTATTGTAAGTCAGGTATAAACGAATCCTTTTTATTTCCTTACTAAGCGCAATGCGTTATAGATAAATTTAGTGTTAGCAATATCTATGGGCGAACAATCATCTATAGATGGCTCGACTGTCCGTTTCTCAGTTACACAAAGATCTCTAGGCTCTCTACCATCCAATTTACGTACAGTATCCGGGTGTAATGGCAACACGATTACTGTTATCTACCAATCTATAAACACAAACCTGGATCTATGTAAGCGCAATACAGACAAGTCAGTTCTCTCGAGAACTAACTGATTAAGCCCAATGTACTCAACACATGACATGGAATACTTGATTATTGGATCTATACCTACTGACGTTTGAATTAATGTTGCCTAGTCTACTAGTAATACTAGTCGATTGATGAAATGGGTTGTAAGTAACCTTAACCTTACTAACGTGATAAATGTGAAAGTTTGACGGCATGTTTGTTGGTCAATTACTATTGAAATGGTGGATGGATCTGGATGAGATTTGGCATCGAGACATTTTATAGTCCGGAACAGCGCATAGGCTACATTTATTTTCGAAAAAACATACAGTTCCTATGTGATAGTTGCGAACGGAAAAGCAGTTCATGACAAGGGTATCAAAGGATAATAATAATAGTTGAACATGATTTACATTTCATTTTGATTCTTTGATCAATATGATCTTCTCACAAGGGAAATTCTCAACTGTTATTGGCTAAGGTATCAAACTTGTTATATGAAAAAAATATTTTGTGAAGCCCCTTTTCCACTGAAAAAAGTTTGCGATAAATAAATTAAGACTTTATTTTCTCTGAACTGACTAGAGAATAGTGCTACACTTCAAGAACGCAGCGAAGACATTATTAGTAGTATTATTAGTATGCGAATTTTATAACCAGAATGAAAAAAAGTAAAATAATTGTTTTATTGCCATTTAGCTTTATTGGACGTAAGGTTTGTCCATCTGTCCAAGTGAGACAAGATCCAAACCCAGCAGTAGGATCGAGGTTTTGATGGCAATAATATTTAATGTTTACATTAATTTATATCCCACATTCCAAATAACAATCGATCTAGTTTTGTAACAATGATAGAAATATATATTTCTTTCTAAACGACAAATTAATGAACTGGTTAAAGTGACAAATCTATAAGGCACCAAGCTGCAAACAAAGGCCTAAATAAATTCAAAATGAATTGGAAGACCGACCTTTGTCTAAGATCCCTAATCGATTCCATTAAACAATATTTCTGTAAGAAACCCTTTCTTCCGCCGCTTAAGCTCTTTGTCCCACATAAAGGACGGTGGACAAAGTTTTGGTAATTAAATTTTTATATCCTCTTTTCGTGCTTCTACTAAATGAGCGAGGATATTTTAGGGAACAGGGGAAAATTGTGAGGCTTTAATGGCTCTTTTATTAATACTTCGAAATTCAATATGGATAGTCAATTTATTGTAATAAGATTATTATGTTACAAAAAATGTAATAATTATAACGCTATTATTTTGGTGAAACGTTATAAAGTAAAAGACGGCGTAGTTAAAGAGATTATAATTTTATCAATATTCTCTTAAACTATAACCATTTGAGATGGTTTTTTCATATTGATTTATTATTTTTTCTAAAGCAAATAAAAAATTTCGTGTCATTTTTATCTTTTACCATCTTAGTGTTGCGTACATTAAAAACGCTGTCAATAACACTAACATCGTAAGGGGATATAATTGCACCTACATTAAAGGGTTTCATAAATGATGGAACATTAAAATTTAAAAAATGTTTGATATTTAACTGTGCTATTTAAAGAATATAATTCTATGTCTATATGTATACGGTCGACAATCCCGTGCAAGAGTGAGGAAAGGACAAAAAAGACTTAGTTAAAAGTACGATTTTAAGCTTTATAAAGTAAACGTTTTTAAGTATTTTCCCAGCAGAAACTTGTTTAAACAGTAGATTTATGCTAAACGGTCGCGTGGACTCTGGATCTTTATTGCCACATAAAAAGAAAATTCAAATTAACTCCTGGTGTAACTCGAAGTAACTTCTACCCTCCTTGGTGAAAATTATTGCCCTTTTTAATAGCTAATATGATAAGGTTTAAACTTTCGTAGTTAGCTGTTGTAATTTTAAAACGAATCTAAATGTACGTGGTAGGGAAAATTTTATAAAAAATTGTTAAAAAGAAAGGAGAGAAATATTCTAAGTATTGGCGATTTAGGAAATTTAAACGAAATTAAGGGCTAAATATCGATCATTATTAGCAACAGGTAAGAGTGAAGGCATCTTCTAAGTTAGTGCTTCACCATCCAAGGCTACATCTCTACTTACTATCAGTCAGGATAGTAGTCAAGCAATAACTTATACAGTGTAAAAAAGAAAGAAAATTGACTTTATAGAATAATTTTAACTTGACGACAATCTTACTTCATTACTGACTATGCGCAGGATAAAAATAATCGTGATGTAATTAACTTGCGAGCATTCCCTCATTCTAACCGTACCTATAAATTGTTAATGTTAAACTAAAGTATATAAAATGTTTCCTGTTTAACAGATATAGAGTAATCCATGTATTTGTATACAAAACGTAGGACCGATTTAAAAGTTTCCAGTGTAAAGTGGAGACCACTGCGGATCGCAAAAAACTCATCGTCGTGTACCTAGCTCCGGGAATATTAATATTGAAATGAGAACTGAAAGGGAATATCTCCAAAACACTCGATTTCATATCGAACGCTCGCTATACTATGTTTAATACGAATACAATTTAATCCAGTAATAAATACTACAAAAGTAATAAACTCAAAATCAAACTCAAATTATTTATTTCATGAAGGTAATAAATACACTTATGAAACGTCAAATATTTTGCATCTACCACCGTTTCGGAAGGGTGCCTTATAAAGAGAAGAAACGGCGAAAGACTTTTTTATATTTAAGTCTTTTGATTGATACATTAAATATTAATCAAAAGACTTAAATATATATAAAATATTTTTCCTGTAAATGTCTTAAGCATTGCCATGATTCCTTTGAGAAATAATTGTCAATTAACCCAGCTAGATTTCGTGAACGGGCCAATGAAAAACACTTTCCAAGGATTAGATTAATGTTGTGAAAGTTCTCTACTACGTACCAGCTTTTTTCCATAGTTTACGAGCGAAAGCGGAGATAACGGAATCGTTAATGGAATAGTCACCCGTCGCGATTAATCTGCGAGCGGGACCTCTGATTATCGCTTAGTTTTACAGAGCGAGCGATTTTGCGAATAGTCCCCTAAGCTCTCCCCACTTGTTGGGGATTAAGGTATCCTTTTGTGGAAAATATTGCAGAATGTGCGTTTAATCTGAACGAGAGAGGCCCACGCCTCGCTTGCTTTTTTGTTAGGAGAAATTTTTATTTTTATTCAAGATAATCTCGGAGCAATTTCGCTGGCAATAGCAAGCTACCGGCCCTACTTAACGGTGCTGCGATCCACTCGTTACATAGCTCTCTTAGGCCTTCTACATGTACTAGCGTACATAACGAGGGGATCGAAACTTTCGTGTGAAAACATATTTATAGCATCTAGTCTGTCACGGTGTTTGTCCGCTATGGATTCCTAAACAT
Organism: Carystus phorcus; assembly: GCA_018248895.1. Classification (NCBI taxonomy): domain Eukaryota; kingdom Metazoa; phylum Arthropoda; class Insecta; order Lepidoptera; family Hesperiidae; genus Carystus; species Carystus phorcus. Next base: position 17,623 of record DWJN01001515.1, read on the forward strand.
CTTAACGGATTTTAATCAAAATAGTACACCGTGTCCAGTTTGATCCAACTTAAAAGATAGGATAGGTTACATCTCAATTTATAGTCGCAAAATTATTT